>JBCJKH010039810.1:0-79916 GCA_039877255.1 Loriculus beryllinus
AGAACAGTTTAGTAACTAAGGTATAACACAAATCACTGCTGCTACCACCAATAATAATAATGATAAGGGAAATAACAGCAGAAGAGAATACAACCGCTCACCACCGACAGCCAGCTCAATCCAAGCTGTGATGTAGCCCTTCCGAGTAACTGCCCCCAGTTTATATATTGGGTATGACATACTGTGGCATGGAATACCTCTTTGGCTGGTTTGGGTCAGGTGTCCTGTCTCTGCTTCCTCCCAGCTTTCCCTCCTCCCTGGCAGAGCATGAGAGTCACAAAGTCCTTGGTGGGAGTAAACATTACTTAGCAAGACTTAAAAACATCAGTGTTATCACTGCAGTTCCCAGACTAAAGTCAAAAACACAGCACTGCACCAGCTACTAATAAGGAGAAATATGACTGCTACAGCTGAACCCAGGACAGACTATACAGAAATACTTTTTTGGATAAGGTAACTCACTTTTTGTACTTCAGAACTATGATGTTTAAATTTGCATTGGCTCCAAGAATCCTAGACAGATAACTTAGGCTCAGACACCTGCATAGTGATTAGATGAGAAAAGTCCCGCCCTGAAAGTCCATGGGATGGGGTAACTTCAGAGAGGACTTTTTTTTCCCCTAAGATCTAGGTATCATTTCCTAGAAAAGGACTGCCAGTCAAAGGTAAAACTCACATTCATTCCACAGAAATCAGGTCCAGGTCAAATGGGGTAATAGAATAATATGGGGTAACAGGCCCAGAAAGAAACCACTGCTTTTTGACCTGGAGACTCTGGAATGACACCAGCCTGGGACATAGGAAGAAAGAAAGGGCTTTTCTGTCATATTTCAATGTAAGGGTGATTGAAAATGACATTTAAAGTTAATGCCTTGTTTCAGTTTTAGGGCCACAAATTTGTTGTGCCTTTACACTTCGTTAAAAGTGCCTGAAAGCAAGTTGCTGGATTTCGAACACTGCAACAGATTTCATGTTCTGAACTTGTACATTAGCCTTTTGAATTCATATACCAGCTTAAATTTCAATGTATGTCAAACACAAGATGTTAGGCATATTCACTGCAGTTTTCTACATGCTTATAGACGTGTCCTGGCTTTCACCTCCTAACAGAGAACCTGCCATCTGCAATGAAGGCCCTATCTTCTAAATGCAATTTATAGTTCCCAGGCCATGTTCAGTCAGCTTCCTTAGAGGACTCCATCTGTTCTGAAGCTGTTAACATTTCTTTTTTCCTGCTGCTATCATTACACTCTTTTTCCCAACAACTTCATAAACTCTCTTAATGAGTTCTATCTACCCCTTTTGTGGTCATAATGCCACATAACCCTTCAAGTTATCAAATGGTGGCACTGTTGGTAAAAAAAAAGAAGACAGATTTCACACAGAAAAATAATACAAAGGTCATCCATTTTCCTTGCTATCTACAAAATCAAATCAAACAATCAAACATTGGTCTTATACAGTCTAATAATTAATATTTCAACAAAAAACATTCATTCTTTTTTGTACAGCTTTCAACTGGCACAACTGTCAGAATATTTCAGCCATCTGTGTTTCCAGTGTTACTGAGCGTAACTTCAGACTTTCAAGAGCTCCTCCTAGAAATGGATGTGAGGCAGGTTGACATCTGCACATACTAACAAGAGATTTTGACTATACAGATTTATAAAGCATATTTATTATTTTTGTCCATTACTTCAACAGAAAGAAGAAATGGTAGGCAAAAATGTTTGACAATTCACTGCCAGCTATTGAAAACAACCCTCAGTTTACAACTGTGATAGGACTGGAAACCAGTTGAAGTGCTTTTGACAATAGCAAGATAATGAGTACAGTTCCTTTCCAAAAAATCCTGAAGAAAATCCATCCTTTTTTGATAATTCTCTCGTAGACACTATCAGTTCTGTGAAAAGTTGGTGGATCTCCGGATTGAGCCTTCCTGGTTTAATAGAGTACAGAGCAATAGCAGCAGCACAAGAGCAATTCAGTGGAGGCACTGATAGGCATTATCCAAAAACCATGATACATGTAATGTCTGTTGAGACATTGGAATAACTCGTATGGAGTGGGTGGATGTAAGTTCTAGAGACCACCTGGATACATTAGCGGCACTCCACAGCCTGCAAGTAGGCCAGAGAACCAGTAGCATTTTTCTCCATGTGAAAATGGGTTTTATATCTACAGAAGGATCACAGCAACTTCACCTGAGAGCTATGACTTCTTCATATTTTAAAATCTTCAAAAATAAACAGTATTTTCTCTCCACGATTCATTTAAGCAATGGTGCACAGGATGATCAAAGGTAAGATTATCATGGAGAAAGCACAGACCTCTCAAATTTCCTTCCCATTGTTGCTATGTTTCTGTTAGTTGCATCAGTGTTTTTATAGCCTCTTAACTGAACTACATAAGTTCACTCATATAAATATAGCGTATTCTATATATAGAACCAAGATGGGTTTTTTTCTATAATGTATGGGTATATTCTGGGGTTATATAGAGCTGGGAATACCACACTCTCATGTCCCTGCATAGTACAAAGAGAAACCTCAAGACCAAGAGGAATTGGTCAGGCTGAAATATCCTTTCTCGTATTTCACAAAGGGCAAATACAACTGTGAAGTTTTTCTTTTTCCATCTAGAGAGATATTATAAATATATCTGAGAAGGCACAGACTAATCTCTTACATACACCCTTGATTCAGTTCATCCCCTCTCTCCTTTGACACTGACTATAGACTTCTTAGTCATTTCAGTAAGTTTACATTTTTTCTCAGTTATTTCCAACAAACCACAGTTACATGGCAGGGAGATGAAAGGTTGAGCAAGATTCTCAGGGCTCAAGAGTAAAGTCCCTAACAAGGCACAGCTGATCTACAGACAGACAAAGATATCAACCATGTGTTGAAAATAAACAGTTGCAGTCAATTCTCTGTGCTGGGGAAAGGGGAATACCACACTGGCAATATTGGAGCAGTGAGAGCAATGCTGCCACTTCTATGGACCTGTGTTAGTCCAGTGATAGGAATATACTGTTTATGCAGTCCTAGCTTTCTTGTCTATCTGCTGATTTCATCATCTCAACCTGACATGAATGGTTTTGAAATCATTTGTTCATGTCAGAATTGTGATAATATCACAGTAAGGCAATTCTATCTGCAAAAGAACAGCTCTGACTGACAGACAACGGGTAAGTGAATACTAGGCATACAGTATTTTAGGTACTTTTTATAAACTTTTCTGCTTCTGAACTGCCTCATATCCAATGTTCCCAAAGCAATTTGCTAATATTCATAAATCTCAATGTACCTTGAAAGCTACTATATAATAAAAGTATGCATCAATAAAAACACAAAAGAAATTTGCATTTGTCCCAGATCATAAAGCCTAAGAGAAGGGAGAAGGGGTCTAGCTCCTCCTACCCTATCATTCATCCCCTCATCTCGTTCTGAGGCAATTTACCAAGCTACATACTGGACTTACATACATTAACCTGTGAGGAACCATTTAGTACCCTAAGGTGAATATGCCCATCACAACAGCAAGTTTACCAGTTTCTGGTAGGCAAAGTCAGTCTAAGTATCTGATACCGTCCTGGTTATTGTGAAGCAGTATTTTCTTAGCAGTAATTTGGCTCTGTTGCTGCAGTGAACATACTCGAACAGAACGCTGTGTACATCTGCAACAAATGCCCATTAAAATACTGCTACCATTGCAGTAGCCTTCTGAATAATGGCAATTGCCTGCACATTGTGGAAAACGTGTTATTTATGTAACTGCTTAACATTTTTCAAATTAAACCTTACATAACTGCACTCAAAACAAGAGAAGGCTGCATGTGTTATTAGGTACCTGCATTGTTTACAGACTCTGCAGGTCTCCAAATAAGGAACATCAATTTCAGGAAAACAAAGATACAAAAAGATAAAACAGTATATTGGACAAGCAGTAATTTTCCATGTTACTTTCACTTCAAGCACATATAAAATTCTCCATACATTCTTTATAGCCTACACTAGCAAGTAAATAGTCTAATTGCAGCAAACAAAAAAATCAGTTTGTCTTATTTAAAAGAAAATCAAAAGTTTAGTCACAATTTTTATGAAGACGTATCTCATGCTTAAGAACACAGCTCAGTAATATTTTTATCTGTTCAAAATGAATCACTGAAATCAAAAATATTTGTCAATATAAAAAATGAGGGCTGAAATTTATAATTATTATTAATATTTTACAAAAGTTTCATGTTTTTGAGAAGCAATTGAGAATCTAATTTATTACCTATGAAAGCAGCTAGCCTGTTGAGAAGTTACTCAATTTTGTTCTTGCTATATCACTTTATAGCGACACTCTTCATGAAAGGACAAACATATAAGAAGCATTAACTAAAAGAAATTGACTAAAAGAAACATTTAAACTTTCATTATGGATTGATTATTATTATTTTTCACAGATAACCAGGGCCTATATTCTGAAATAAGAAGTTTATACAGTTTCAGGAAGCAAATCTTCCAAGTCTTACGCCCTGCAGCTTCGCAAAGGCAAGCAGCTTCGCAATGCACTGTGGCAGAGGAATTGCTCCCAGGACTACGATGGTGTCCCTTCAGGTCAATCATCCCTGGACAAAAAAAGCTATTGCCAGCACAGCTAAGGTTTGGCAAAAATTTGGGGGCAAACTCTGGACCTGCATCAACCATTAGGGCTGGTGAGAGAAGACTCTTAAAGGGAAAAAAACCTGAAAGCTCAAGTATCCCTTTTCCCCTAAGAAGAAAAGTTTTGGCAGTTTGTTTATTTGGTTGGTTGGTTTTATGTTGGGAATTGTATTGTTTTTGCTGGCCTCTATCCTACCTTTCAGGAGGAAAGGGGAAATTTTTACAAAAAGAAAATAAAATTTTAATTAACTCTTGTTAGTAATATTTCAGGTTTTTTCCTTTTCTGAGCAAAGGATTATGCTGCTTCCTGTTTCACACAAGAAGAACTATGGATATCTATTATTTCAGTTTTCAAGCAAGTCATTTTCTAGCTACATTATTTATAGTCTCAAATGATTATGGATATTTTGTAAATAAAAAAAAAAAACCATAATTATCAGATTGAAAGCAGATGCAGGTCACTGCAATGTAACACTTTACATAAAAATCAGTAGAAATGTCAACACAAACAACTAAAGGCACCATATGACATTCCAGTGGAGGGAAGAAAATTTCCTTCATTTTCCACTTAGACGCCTTGCTTCCTTTATCAGCAGATGGCAAACAAATTACTAGTTCAATCCATATGTCTGTATCTGATAGACAGTGTTCTACAAGTCTGAAATTAGTTTGAAACGTTTTGATGTTGGCCAGACTACAGAGGAAAACAGGATAACTTTCTCTATTAATGAAAAGTTGGTTTTGTCATAACAAATACTTCCACAAGCTATTACCCATCCAGACTCATTCAGTCGCTAATGGAATTTGTACCCAAGGACATAATCTGTGTTTAACAGACTAACAATTTGTAGTTGCATCCATTTTGTTCTGCTGCTGTGCTTCAACATGTCTCCTTCCACTAGCTGAGGTTTACTTAGTGGGGCTGATGAAAGCAAGTAAGGCCATGAGAATAGTTTTGGTAGGAATGGTATCAGATCACTAGGGCCATTTATGTTCATGCTAGTAGGCATTCAAGAGAGAACTTGTCAGAGCGAAGCCCATGCAGACCAGCAACCAGGCTCCAGCCATGGCAAAGTGCAGATGATGAGAAGATTTAGACAATTGTGCTTAATCTCTCCTCATCAGGAAGCCTCTGTTAGTGAAGCAGACAATGTATATTTTAAGAAAGGCAGCTCAGAGAGCCCAGACAGTTCTTATAACAGAATGAATGGTTTGGTATTTTTTCTTTCAAAAAAAAAAAAAAAAAGCTCCAAATTTGGAGCATCTCAATGAGTTTTACTATAGAAAACTGTGAGTTCTGCGGAAGATTGATGGGGGGAGAGAGCCAAACCAAGCTAAAGAAGACAAGAAAAGAGAGGTTACAGTGAAGCTTCCTTGCAACCTGGACAAGCAAAGACAGAAGCAGATCTATACTGGTAAAACTAGCAGACATCAGGGGTTGAGAAGCATCCACAGCCAGGCAGAGCATCAGGCACACCCCTCAGCCCGCCAGGAGCTGGGAGCCCTTCACTGCGGACAGCCAGATGGAGGTCCTTTTATATACCTAGAAGCTACAAAATTTAACTTCTTTGCCAAGGACCTAGAAAACCAGCACAGATAAAATATTTCTCAATTCAGTGACTTTAAAAATGTTCTTTCCTTACAACAGCGATGTACCTGGGGGACTGGCGTGCAAAATATCTTCTGCTTCACTTCTTAAGGAGGCTATCACTGAGAGAGCTTCAATAGCTTTAGCAATGATTAAAGCTTTACCCCAGGCTGTCTGTTCACTCACTGAAATGATACATTTCAGAGAAAGTTCAGTCTAGAGGTCTACCCCAACACAAACTCGGGGCACTGGAGCCAAATGAAATTCCTCTTCTGCGATGTATGCAGTTGATTTGAGTCAAACTGACTGTCACACAAGAAGCCACTTACCTGAACATTATATCAAGAAACTGAGGCACCAAATTTAACAGACATCAACTATCCTCTTAATTTTTTTAGAAGTCCCTACATCAAACCTGCTCTGACAGTTGTTATGGATGTCCATGGCAAAGACCTCTACCCTTCAACCGTTTAGTTGGCTATTAGAAAGTGAACGCAAATCATTTAAGTGATTGTTAACTTTACAGTATTAAAGGCATTAAAAGATCTATTTTTAAATCTACACAGATTTAAAACTTCTGCTAAGCAGAACATAATCTTCTGTAATGGAAAAATCAGTAAAGTTGTAACACACAACTTCACTTTAAAAATTATTAATATTAGTTCCACAAACCATTTGGCTAGATAACTACAAAAATTCTGTGTTCAGTTGAAAAGCCTCTTCATTCTTAATTTAAAAACAGTTTTTTTAAAACTTTATTTAAATTTTAAAACTAATTTGAATTTAGTAAACAAACCAGTAAAACACACGTATGCACACAAACATATGTAGGTGCCAATACGTTTAAAAGCCTTGAAGCCTACAAGTTTTTAATCACATTTTCCACTAGCTCTCCTCACCCCTCAAACACTGCATAAGGTAGGGTTTATGAGAATTTGAAACAAAAGGAAATATTTAAGTTTCTAGCATACCTCAGTCAAATATAAATGAATTTCAGTCATATAATAACACGTATACTGCGCTACTGTCAATGGAGAACTTTACAGATGTTTGGCTTCTTTATCAGCTGCAGGGAGGAATGCCAAAATGATCACCATAGCTGAGTCCATTAACTGAACTGTGAAGAGACTGCTTTTCTCAAGAAAGAGGCTGACTAAGTTTATCCTGCACAAAGCAAACTTTTAAATAGATCTGGAATATATCCACTTTGTGTTGGGAGAGGATCTGCCACGAAATATCAAAAAAAATATGGACTATAACTTAGCATTTTCTCTTTTAACTCAAAAACATAACCTCATGAACATTAAAGCAGTTGCTATCAGAAATAAAATCATAAATATGTAAAGATATTATTCTCCATGTGTCTTATAAACGGAATAATAGCGGGATATTAAGACTTGCTTTGATTTGAAAGCTTTCACCTTGCGGTGTCTGCCTTACAGCCTTTTAGTCATGTACAGACTGGAGTACCAAGAGCTTTGAAGTGCCCAACTTCCAGCAAAGTTTCTAGCATTTTTTTAGTAAGTCTGAAGAGGTCTGTGTGTGATTTATTGTAATTTCAGAACAAGCTCAGAAATTCATTCTAACACAAAAAGATACAATTTCTTCAGGAAAGAATGGGAGAGTCATTTGAGCACACTATCACTGTTGGTGCATGGGGAGGAGAGCAGCACAAAAATACTCTGTCAACACAATCAAGTCAAATTCAAAATACTGGATATATCAACGATGACACTGAAAACTTTAAGGGAAACAAGACAGAGTTTTGTATAGATGAGATTCTTTTTTTATTATCTTTATTTTTTGAATCCAGTAAATATAGTTTAAGTGATTCACAGCCAAATTTATAATTGCAGTGAAGCAGCTGTGACCAAACTCTATTTGTAGCATCATAATAAATTTGCCCCCCACCTACTAAAATTAGTTTTAAGCATCCAAAATTCCCATTTGAACATCTGACTGAACAAAACATGCATTGCTTCATGCCAGAAACTGGAGGAAATAGACCTGAAATATGCCATTTTCTCACCAGAAATTGTAGGCTCCCAGAATAACATGTGAATTAAAACTCATTCCAAGCTTGTTTGCATTGCTCCTCTTTCCCATTCATAACAAATTCCTTAACAAATGTTCTGATTATTTCTCTTTTTCCTCATTTTTTTTTTTTAATTTAAACACAATTTCCAAATCACAGACAGTCTTGCAAGCAGAAGCAGCCAACAGTACAACCCATCTGAAAATGGAGAGGGTGGAATTTTACTCTAAGCAAGTGCTGGAGGCAACCCACATGATTAAAGACTGCACCGTAAGCCATCGTTAAAAGACTTCTTCCCATAAGTGAAAACGTGTAGTTTGCCACTATGCACATCAGAGGCACATAAACCAAAATGAGGTCAAAGAAGAAATGCAAATGCCTCGCTCCAAAATTCCTGCTTTCCCTGTTTTTTGTTTTGTTTGTTTGCCTTTTTATTCCAGGCTGAAAGAAAGAATAGAAATTTTAACAAAGTTAACAAAGTTAAAATTAAGATTATAGTATTTTTCTTAGGTTTTTCTGCTTTCACTGGTCCTCTTGCAAAAAGTTACATCAACATGCCCAGAGAAATTAACCAGAAAAATTGATTCAGGATGTGTATGGATCCAGCTCTTCCTGTTACGATGATAATGTTGCACAATACAGAATTTAATGCAGCTCTCCTTGCTCCCACCTTTCAAGCTGAGAAACTGCCCTTATTCCTATTTTATACGTAGAACTGTGAGACTAAGGCCTAAAGCAGTCAAGAAAGCATCATAAATTAGCCATCTAACTAGGAAAAACACAACTCACCAACCTGAGATTTGCAAATCTCAGGCAGCACAGGGATAGACAAATTCAGAAAAGATTTCACAGTCCCTTTGTAAGCTGCCTGCAAAGTGCTGCATCGCCCAGGCTGCCATCATGCCATTTGTTTCAGAAATCTAATACTGTACACAGAGAAAAAGAGGAAACATCCTTATTCCTCCTCCCGTCTTTATGTACAAACTATATCCTATCTGAACTCTAAATAGTGTAACATGCAATATGGAAGACACATATTTATAGATTTATATTACATATGTATATTATTAAATCACTACAACAAAGACTGGAAGATTTTCTAAAATATGATACTTAGAAAAATGCTTAGAAAAACATCAACAGAACCATTATATTTAGCCATTATAAAGATTCATTTTAAAACCAGAACTTGGTACAAGAAGTAAATGAATTATATTAGGCAGGAAATTGTTCACTAAATCAATTGTGCTACATTAGAGATCTTAAAATTAAGACTACTTCCAAGGTGGCCACATGCATATTTCAAGGGTGCTAAGGTAACAAAAGACATTCCAGAAAACCTTTTGCATATCTCACATATATACATATTTCTGTTTCAGCACACATCTGTTCATATAACAACTATTTTCCATAGACATCATTTTTAGTTGGGAGTATTAACCCCTAGATACCTTCATGGAAAAATCACAGAACATGTGTGTGCACTGTTTATTCATAAATCTGTTTTTAAATCTTTACCATTTTGAATTCGTTCAGATGTGAAAAGCATCTGGATTCCTTCAAATCAATTATAATTACAATGCTCCCTTCTTAGTGCAATAAATTAAACATTTATTTGCTGTCTATCATAATATCCCTCATTTAAAATAGTGTGTTTATTGTGTCTTTTAATTACCAAATACATGTAGAGGGCTGTCTGAAATTCAACACAGAAAGCAACCCTGCACTTTCAGATGTTAAAGGCATCTTCACATAGGTTTTCACTGTTTGGCACTATAGTACTTCAGGCAAAAATAGAATTACGTACAATCCTTGCCTGCATTCATCTATGAAATTTAATTTCCCATTGAAAATCTACAAGTTAGCAGCACGTTCTGCCCTCGGACATGAATGTGTGTTTCCCATTGGATCCAGTTAGGCAAAGATTAGCCTTCGTTTCTAAGTGGAATTGAAGCTTCCATTTCATTTCAGAGATATAATCTAATGCTATGTACTACTAGCAATACAGAATAAAAGGGCATATAATGGTTATAGTTGCACAGCTTTTGAAACTTTTGGAAAGCTCAACTAATTATTGAAATTAGTCATCATGCAAGACGCTGCATTTACTGCCATCCCAGTTCAAACAAGGCTTCCCATTGACAGTTCTCTGAATTGTTTAGACTGGACGGAGCTGCTCCTGCACTGTGTGCCTTTGCAGTGCCCACAGCTGTGCTCCATACCCTGACACTGCTTTAACTGAGCTGCATCTCTTGTGAGCACGATTTAAAATAATAAAATAAAAATTCTGGAATGTATTTGAAGGCAGTATTAAAAAATAAAAATAAAAAAATAAAAAGCTGCTTACCAAGACTGGTAAATTTCCTCACTCTACATGTCCAGCTTTGAGCAAAGAGGTATGAACAAGGGCTGCAGAACTGAGTTGCTAGTGTCAACAAGAGTGTCTTGGCAGTGCAAGAGGGCTGAGGCAGGAGGCAGGAGGCAGACCTCCAAATCTCACCAGAGTCAGAGGGAGGTTCCAGCTTGCTGTGCCCCTCACCAAGGTCTCCTGTCCAGGCTGGGGGACAGTGCTAGGGCCCCTCTGTGCCCAGCCCCTCTCCCAGCCTGGGATGGTGTTGGCTACAGGGATAGCTGCAGCCAGGTGCAGAGGATCTCCCACCCTCATGCCGAGTTCAATAACCACCAACCCTTGTAGCAGCAATGGCAGGAGTGGCTGCCTCAAGCACTCAGGTGATGCTCACCCAGCGAAGCCAAGCCCTGCTGCAGGCACACAGCATCCAGGTGACAACAGTGTCACCAACATCAAGACACCAAATACCAAACAAGAGAGAGCAAGAGAGGTTCTCCTATCCAAACTAAGAAGAGTAATATAAAACCAAGTTAATTGCATCTGACATAGATTGTCAATCTGTTTTGGCCACTCGGTTCAATACAAAAAAGCACTCTTTTTTTCTCATCTTTGTTACCATCTCTCCTATACAAATGAAGCAGCTTGTTTTAAATCAAGAATTATCTCAGTTCTCCCTGCTTGAATCATTGTTATTGATCATAGCAACTTCAATAAACCCTGCTGCTGCTTACACAGCAGCCTGGGGGCTCATGCTGATCTCCCCAGCCCTTTGTTCCACATACTGATTCACCTTTTCATCAAGGATTTTGAGGTAGCTGATGCCCTTTCGCATTATTACCGTGCCCCACCCAAATAATGATTTTATCACTTAATTCTCTTCTAAACCACGTTTTGTAAAAGGGAGAAAGAAAAAAAGCCAAGAAATAAATAAAAACTATGCGCTGACGAGTGGGTAAACATGCACAAGGTGGGGTTGTCTCCCTACATGACAGACACACCCCACACAAAAACCAGAAACATGCCTTTAATTGGGGCAGGTTAACATTTTTCTAAGTTACTTTCTAGTCCTATCTGATCACTCTGTCAGGATGAGTAATGCAAAACATTCAATTTCTTGTGGGTTTGGTTCCAGTAGTTACTAAAAGCAGCCAAGTACATGTTTGTTTCTAAACTACTTGAAACCTTCAGAAAGCTATTTTAGCTTCTTCAAGAGCCCTTCACCAGCACCGGGATTTCACCCGCCTCAGTTTTGCCCAGGAAACATGCTTCAAAACCATTTCTCTTCAAGCCCTAACTTTATTTTCTCATTTTCCTTGTCAGAGGATTCTGGCGTTTTCCAGGATGTAGTTATATTTAAAAGAGAAAAAAAGCAGCCCTCTGCCTCCCCAGGCAGAGACTTGTGGAAACAGGTGCTTCTAAAGAAAAACGAGACTTTGGCAGCTCTCTGACCTGACGGAGCTCTGCACATTAGTAAGACACAGTGCCTGCTGAGTTCCCCTCAGCTAATTAGAGGACCCGTATGGCAATGAATGGCTTTGACTATAAATACTTCCTGAAAGATCTCTAACAGAGTCAGAGGAAATGGGAAAAAAATGAGATGCAGCTACAGAGAAACTATTTCAGATGTTTCTTGTTTAACGGGCTGTGTTTTTTTTCCCCAAAGTGGCTGAGGGATGAGATGCAGCATCCAAGACCTCCACCAACTTATATATAAGATGTATGATACGATTATATGCATTAAATTTGATTCTATAGATATAGCATTAAGATGTTGCTATGAAAAGGTGGTTGCATGTGGAACACAATCCCAAAGCACACAGAAACTTCCAACCATTACTCTGTACTGAATGCTGGAAAACAACATTTAAACCAAGATCCTGCTCTGTGTGCTCAATCCTTCCAAGTGCTGTTCCTTGTGCTCCTGCGAAAGGCAGCAGCAATACTTCTAGGAACATCAGAGAGGCAGGTTTTACCTCCAAGGATGCCTTCTGACCAAGAACTGAATGTTTAGAGAAGTCTTTTGGAAATCACAAAGACCAGTTCAGCATTTCCACTGTGTTGCAGCTATCTGGCATCTAACTTGGTGGATAACAGGGGTCAGTACTTTGTAATACGAGAAATAATGTTTCATCACTAGGGATTGTGCCTGATATTTACTACACTGATACTAAAACAATTATATGCAAATTTACTACATATGTTATTTTAAAATTAGCTCTGTCAATTGGCCACATAGGGAATCAGAAAAAGTTATTTCCCTTCCCCCTGCTTTACATTCTCCTGTCTCCCCAGATTTAAAGCTAAATAACCAGCTCTAGACAGAACAGTGTATGAAATATTAGAAGGTGAAATATCACAGACTTTTTTTCTTCTTCTCAAAGAAAATGGAAACTTTCTTGAAATGCTGTGATTTCCTGTAGTGTGGAAATAGTCTGTTCATTATGGTGCAAAATAAGCTTGATTTAAAAGAGCTATTATCCCTTGCCCCATATAAAAAGCCCACCACAAAGGCTAACATAACTTCAGTTAGATAATTAACATTACAGCATGCAGTCTGCCTTTGATAAAAATCTCCAGTATCTCTGCAATAATTTGACAATCTCTCTCCCTCTGACATTACAGAAATACTCCATAATCATGAATTATGATTAATACACATGCATCTCTCTGTTGCTTTTAGGTCTATGAGGCACTGTAGACACATCTATCTATGCTATTCTGCATCTGCATCAGCTAAACCTCAATGTGAGAGAGCGGTGCTAACCAATACCTTTAGGTGGGCTAACTAGGTCTGTGTATAGGTCTGAATGAAGGCTCAGGCTGCAATTCCTGATTTTGTGGAAAACTTTGTTCTGCAGTGGCCACACATACCAAAACAGGACACTTCATTTAAAAGCAGTTTAGCAAAAAGTTCCTGCTGTCCAAGATCTGCGTTGTCAAAGCATTAAACAATCTGCCTGGCCTGGAGTCTGCTGGCTGCCAATGTGCTACCCAAAAAAAAAAAGAACATTTTTGCATCTCAATAGACCTTCCAGTATCAACAAATCTTTAAACTATAAAATCAGCTACTCTAAGGAAGAGCAGAAATAATGTCTACATTGTACCATGCTGAGGTACATTTTTTGTAATTCCCATTTGCAAAACATACCAATTCACTGGAAATACAGCTGCTGGAAACATTTTAATAAGAAAAATAAATTAAAGCTACTCAAAAAAGTGTACCAAGCCCCTGAGAAAGATCCTGTTACATACACACAGCTTGGAAGCACTCTCGGGGAAAAAGGTGCGTCCACTTCATATGTATTCTTGCACACAGGCAGAGTTCAAGCTATCACCACTGCACCATCCGCAGCTCCCGGAAGGTCACAAGCAATTTGGTCTTTTAGCTGCTAAAAAACAAAGAAATCCTACCCTAATGACTCCCACAAATAATCTACTGTAACACACAGTCTGGGGAGGGAACATGTCCATCATACATGGAAGAAATGCAAGAAAGCAGCATATAAACGTTTATACAACATGCAAAGCTGAAAAACACTCAAAGCAATTTCCAAAAGTTTACAGTTACCCTGTAGGCATTAGGGATTTCTGTGGGCAACTGTAGATATTCACCCCTTCCCTAGTTGATCTATATCATCTTTGATATTTTATTAAAATGCTAATCACTTATAAACTCGGTATATAGAAAAGCCAGTTGCAGTATTAACCTCTACCTATATGAAAAAACATGAAAACATGATCTGCCCTTTCCCTTCCCCCCATCATGAGAGAACTGAAAAATGAAAAGCACATGGTATTACTGCTACTGTCAAATCATTACAAATCATTTGGAATAAGTAGAACCACTTTATAAATACTAAATAGGCAGTACAACCAAAGGGATGTCTTAGATTTTTTTTTTCAGTCCATTCCTCAGTGTTTATTCTCTGAGTAATTCCAAATTTTTGGCTTCCCCTGTGTCAATCTTTGGGGAAAAAAAATTAGGTATCCACAGTGATTTTTATTACAGGTTTTGTTTCCTAGTCACCAGTTGTCCTGGGATACAGTATGTTGCATGAGCATTCATTATATGATACCAGAAGTATGTATTAACACTTGGCTTTTAGAAAGGACCAACTTTTAGCACAACAGTAGCTATTTCTACTAGCTATTTCACATTAGAAAATAAATTTCACCAAAATCATGAGACATTGCTTAGCAATACGGAGTATTTTTTTTTTTTTTTTATTTCTGAATATTACAAAAATGAGCTTTTTTCAGAATAGAAGTTCTTTTCTGAATCATTCCTAATTGTGTCTGTGCCAAATGAGCTTCAGGCATATGTATAACATATATGTATGCCAGAAAATACCAACACTAAGCTCCCACGGGTCAAGCTGGCCATCACTTTGTCTTCTTATTTACTGGCTTCAGTACTGCATCTCATAACTGTCTACCAAAAACTAAATCAAGAACAAAATAAAAGAGTTAGGTTTCTATGATCTTTTCTACAGATCCAGGGAATAGAGAATGAATATCACTTACAGAAACACACGCCTACATCTCCTATCCTTCAGATCACCCCTTACCTTTAAGAAGTCTGAATTCTGTTTCCCTCTATCCATCAATAGCGATGAAATATATATGATTAACGACTCTGTTCACCAGATGAAGTAAATTAACCTCTTTCCCCCTCTGTCTCTTTTTCTAAGTATTTCAAACTGACAAAGGCCACTTGCCCAATTTTCAAAGACGAAAAGTAAAAATGAAAATATTATAACTAAAGAAATACCCAGAAAAACAAGTCCCTGGCACAAGGGAGCTCAAAAAACAGTCAGCTAAATGTGTACAGAAAAGAATTTCCCTTTGAAGAGTAAGGTTTTACCACTCAGCATAGACCTAATCTGCTAATAAATCCTTTCACAAATCTTACAAAAGTTGGGTTGTACATATTTAAAAATGCAAGGAACTAATGTGTATACACTATTAATAAACAAAAATAAGACCTTCACACCCCTCACCCCTCCTCCAAAAAACCACTGAAATTTCAGATACTTCATATTTCTGAATATCCAAAAGTGATCAAAATATTTCCAAAATGATAAAAATACTGGTTTAAAAATATATGTATATATGTATTTTGCACAAAGACTTTTGCATAAAGACTTTTAAGAAGTGCCCTGTATTCACCAATGGTTATAACTGATAGTGCAATGGCCTTATTTTACTATTTACTGAGATTTTAGGCTCCAGCTACCAACCAAATTTAGACCTTCATGGAGTTGAATCTGCATACTAACACATCCCTCTGCAGATTTTTGTTTAGTTGTTCTTTTTCATTCTTTAGTAGTCAAAAATAAAATCTGTATTCTGATAATCCATAATATAAATGGCCAGTATGTCTGTGCACTGCTAAGAAGCACTACCAGAATTGAAGCTGGATGTAACTAGCATCATCTATACAGCATAAATTCCTCTGTCGGATATATGTATATATATTTATACTTTATTTCCAAACAGAGGACAGAAATAAAATCCTGCCATTCACAGTGTGCACAGATCCAGATTTGTAACAGGGAACGGGTTGTACCGTAACTGCTTCTCATAGACTTGAGATAGGACAACAATAACTACTCATGACCTGGAAGTTACAAAAGACTGTGGGTCCCCTGAATTGCATGCAGGCTTTAAATGACATACACATTATTCTATAATTGGAATAACTGCAATATTTTTAAGACCACTGACTTAATCCAAAAAGAGATTGTAAGATTTACATATGTATACAGAGACCTACATATAGGTCTATGTATATACCCATGTATAATCTTAGCAGACCATGGAATAAAACATTTATCTTGCCTTTTGTATTCTTCTCACATGTAGTTCACTCTTACAGTTAATGGATGTTATGGTTATAAATATTCTTATAAAAGACAGCAAAGAAAAACAGATGATAATCACTTCCATTCTAGTGAGGCTTGTAGGCGGACTGACCATGCCTAAGTTTCTAGAAATTCAGATAGGGAGTAGCCCCTGAAAATACAGAGAATATTCTCCAGGAGAAAGGCACTTATTTGTCTCCCTGTTCAGCTCCTCAAACTTTTTGAGCTTTTCTAACCTCAGATTTCTCTACAGTGGGAAAAGTATACCTTGATGGAAGGGGAAGTTCCTTATGCATAGGCCCTTTTGTTTTCAAAAAAGAATAGGAATTATTTGGTGTGACAAATATTCTCTTTATCACCCATGTTTCCTCCTTTTCTCATTTTTTCTTCTTCTTTTGCTTCCAAGGCAACCAGACAAGTGTCAAAATTGGTACATAATTATGTTGCTTTGCCAAAAGAAAGAGGTTACTTTTTATCAGTATTTAACTCAGGTTTCATATTCTTAGATATTTAATAATGTGAAATCTTGCTTAAGTGTGAACTGTCACACCACCACAAAATTTAAGAGGTGATTAGTTGTTTTAGTGTAACAGATGTGCAGCCTTCTGGGGTTCTAAACCGTCCTTCTTCAAATGCTTCATCAACCTGCACAGTTAGCAGGAATGATTAAACAAAATTCAATCAGAGCTAAATAGCAAAAGCAGAAGCACTAATACTGCATCAATATATACATTGTTTTATGCAAACACCTTGGAACATTTGCTTGCCAGTTTAGCTCTACAAGTTTGAATCTTTCAGTCTTTTCCCTGATTTTTCTTTTTTTTCCTCTATGCATAAAAAAAAAACCCAACCACATTACTCTGGAACTGAAGAAATCATTTGCATGCCTAATTAAACAGAACATACATAAACATTAAAATCAAGCAAAAGAAAAGAAAGAGAGATTCCTACCCGCAATAAGGACTGGGATTCGTCCTTTGCCTTGCTGTCCCCGGATCCAGAGAAGGGCTGGGTGAGCTGCCCGGCTTTCTCCGATGCTCCAGCTGGCACGCCCTGCATGAAGCCCTTGCTCTCCACTGCCAAGCCGTAAATGGGCCGCGCAAGATGTGCAGCTTCTACATTTGGACTATCCCTTAAAGGCTTTGGCTGCTCTTGGCCAACGGACACTGGGGTCAATAAGCCTAGACTGCTCTGTGTGTATGATGGGCTCCCCCTCAAAACGTCTGTTCCTCTCCAGGTCACGTTGCGAAGATCATCGCTAGGACTGTCAGTCCAACCTTTCTCTTTGAGCACTTCTTTATCTTCTATTTTTTCCCTCTTCACTATGCTGTCAGATATGGGCTCCCCCATTTTGGGGTCCGGATTAATCAAACTGTAGACCTTGAGGTCAATTTTTGGCTCCTCCTTGATAGACGAAACACCATGACTGTCCTCCCCATTGGCTGTAGTGACCTCCATCTCCTGACAGTGCACAGTGTTGAAGTGCTCTAGTAGTGACTGAGTGTCAACAGCTGTGAAGCTGCACTGACGACATTTGTAGCAGTTGTGTACTCTCCTGGAAGAAAACAAGAAGTGTGTTAACATGAGAGTCTCTCCTCGGCTTTGCCTCTCAGTGGTTTTACCTACCAAGATGGAGAAAATAAATCAAACTTAGATTATGATTTCCTTTAAATAAAGTAAGCAGGTTTACTTTGGCGTCTCATACAAAATGGGGGAAATGCTGCTGGTTTTCCCATACACAATTTGCAATGACCTCCTATCATTCATTCATACTTCACTGCATTATTCCAAACTTCACATAATTTTTACTGGGATTTTCTGTTTTTTTCCTTTACACTTTTCACTTTCTATTGTGGTAGAAACGCTGAAATAACACACTTTATTAAAATCAAAATCAAATATTTAGAAGAGGACAGTCATCTTTGCATAAAAAAAATAACACTTCATGTAATACAGATCTATGCTAGAAAGTTAAAATGTTTTAAGAAAGTCTTTTGCTTTCCACCATTTTCATATACTTTTGGTTGACAAAGATGATTTTGAACGGAGCTCTGTTTAACTTACTTATGGATAAGAATACACCAAATGATAGAAGGTTGTACACAAGAGACAGTACTGATTTGTTCTCCACGGACATTTTAACACAACTTTAAAAAAAGACGCTGCTCTAAAGAAAAAGCAGAATAGCTGGCTCTGTCACTACAAACTGTGTTTTTCCTGTCAAATACAGAAATGCTTGGTGGAGTAGTGTGGAATAATGTGCCTTCCTGGTTTTATATTCCAAAAGCCTATACAAAGTACTGCATTACTAAATTATGTAAAGCATATGTTTCCACATGAGAACAACATGTTACCCGTTTACTGTATCTATCATAAGAACAGAACACTGTTTATGAGTTCTGTAATGCCATTATGAATAATTGTTTATAGCACAGGAACGGTCAGAGCCCTCCATCATGCTCTGGGCCCCACTGCACCCAGCGCCGTACCAACCTAAAATACTGTCCCTGCCCTTCAAAATATACATAAACTCTGGAAAGGCTTCTCCCTACAGGCAAACTCACACATCCACACCCCAGGCATTCAGAATCACAACAGCATCTCTAGCCAAGCTAAAATACGAGCCTTTTGCTATCCACACAGGACAAAACTTGTATGAGAAATCTGTTACTGCCCTGACAACTCCAATTGTTAAAATTAATTCTTTTGAGGCCAAATCTCAGTCTCAGTGAAGTTGATGGCAAAACTCCCATTGACTTCACTAAGAGCAGGATTTGGCTCTTGGTGCATCTGTAGAACTGGAATGATATACAAAATGTCCCCTTTTAGAGTGTGATGGTTTAGAAGGGACAACTTGCCAAACTTATTAAACCCCCTTGTCTTCCTTCTTCCCTTTTGCTGGAAAAACAAACCATATGTTATTTACATTGTCTTAGTTTCTTGCAGTTTTGTCAGAGAGCAGACATGAGTACACATTCAGATTCAAGCTTTTTAGCCCTTGTGCAATATCAGTTTTCTTTTTGTCATTTTCCGCATTCACATTCATTTTAAAGGACTAGATGGACTCATTCAGTTATACAAAAAAATAGAGTCAGCTATTCTTCACATAGCCTTATGGCAACAAAACGTACTTGTGGGAGAGCAAGCTGTGGGTTAAGATCCTGTTCTGGCTGTGTTCCTTTTTCTTCATTCTACAATTGTTTTTTATTAAAATCAGCTTGTCTCTCGATGTGACACTAATACATTTTCTCTTGCAACTTATTTCTTTTCTAAACTGAGCTTAATTCTCTTCCGAACCAAAAAAAAAAAAAAAGAGTGCTATCTGATCAAAACCATTTTATAAATACAAAAAGCCAAGTTATAAAGAGGGTCAGCCCTGTAAAGGTGGGATACTATCGGGAAAGTCAAAGTTAGACAGGGGCTAGTTATCTTAAAAGCCAAGTTAAACAAGACACCATTTGGGGCTAATGGCTCAACCACACACACTCCACATGTGAAAGTTTATCAATCCTTTGGGAGGCTACTTAGCCTTAAGTGTCTCTTGTTTAACCTGGCTGTTTCAATAGCTAACCCTTTCTTAACTTGGCTCTCATCTACAGATATCACACCTCTAAGCAGCTGATATTTTTCTGCCTAACTTGACTTTCTACCCTGTCCTTCCACTCTGGCTAAATGTTTTTCATGAGGAGCAGTGTACACCACAGGAATGATACCACATTTCTGAGGCCACAAATAAATGCCAAATATTAGATACAGTTGTAACTACATGGCTGAGGCCCAACTAAAATCACCTTTGTTACATTAAAGGTTTGTTCATATAATTTATTTATAATAGATTCAAAGAGAGTCATACAAGTGTTCCTTCATTTTTCTGTGAGACTGTGACAGGCACTGTGATGTGGGAAAGATGAGGACTGATTTAGGTAGATAGTAATGCAACAGGCATTGTTTTCAGGACATATACTTTCTTAGTATGCATTAAAAGGTAATCTCTGCCATCAACACTATAAATCTTCATATTTCACATGGGTTTGTCTTGCATATTATTTTATCCAGAAGCTCTGAAAAGTAAACTAAGGCTTGGAACTAGCCAATGTAAGTCACAGCTTCAAATAATAAAATAATAACTATCATCAGCTATTAGAGAACTTCTAAAAGCTGGAAACTTATTCTTTCCCAGAATACGGCATAAAACCAAAATGTTTTAATCTCTGAATGTTTTCACCCCACCCTGATAGCAATCAAGGAAACAAGTTGGCAATGTTTGATTACTTTTTATACTAGAATTTAAACCTACCCCATGTTTCTAAATGCCCAAGTTACATCTAGATTTGTGCACTAAGCTCCTCAACGATAAGCAACAAAACTTTAAAAATTCCAACTTGCAAAGTTCAAAATTAGCACTCCCATGCATTACCTGGAAGTTACACTTCACAGTTAAACCAGTTATACCATCTGAAACTCGGAATTAACCAGGTGTGATACAGTGTATTGGTATACAACTGAGCAAAGGACAGATGTTTGAGGAAAATTTCAGTGTGGAAGAAAGCGATGTAAATGAAGAAGGAAACATCATTTGCCCTTTCATGATATCGCTTGTACACCACTCAAGCAAACTAACAGCAGGTTCAAGCCATAAACTGGCATTATCCTCAATGTGGCATTGAGATGGCAATGTCATCCCATCTATTGATGTCACTCAGCATTACTATTTTCCCTACAAAATAAATCAAAGACCTAATTATTCGTAGACATTAAAACATTTATGGCCCAATCCCAAGATTAAATGTCAAGGAATTCAGGCCAAACCTTTGCTGAACTGTTTCATTTTGACAACTTAATAAAATCCTATCATTATTTATTTGTACTGAAATGTACTTGAATTGGGTGCTATAAGATACAAGGATTTTCCCTTGCAAAATCTTGAATTTGGAGAAATTAGATTGGGGGTGGGGGGGATTAATTTAATGTTCTTGAGCTTTTTAACAGGCTGCGATACTCCTGACACCAGCCAGTTGTTAATTAAGTCTTGTTGACATACTTCTAACTAGACTGAGGTATTACAAAACACTGCTACAAAACAAGTAATTTTTTTTTTGTTTAAATTACCTGAAGACATTCCTAAGCTTTAGGGCGTAGAAAATATTCTGGATGAAGGTAGAGCTGTTGTATCACTTCCATTTTTTGTATGTTTTGAATTTCATTACGAATATAATTACTAGTATTTCTCATGAAGAAACTGGCTTATATTTTGGATGGGTGCTGCTCTCAGGCTTGTGGAGAACAGAAAATATTCAGAAGGAAAGACAATGAGCAAAGCAAGCAAGAAAATTTAGCGGAGGTCAGAAAGGATAGAATGGGCAGAGATGAGCAAGGCTGAGATGAAAGGAGAGCAAAAGCCTTTGGCAAGAGCAAACAAGTTCAGAGCAGTGAATTAAGGTGTCAGGAGGATGGAAGAGGTCCTCGCAGCTGCTGCTATTGTTCAATGAAGGAAGGCTCCTGCTCTGCTGATAACCAGGGAGCTGGTAGGCCTCAATTTACACTTTTGCTCTCGGCTGGCTTCTCTGGGAGTGTCCCAAAGGCTCCACATTTCCATAATCTGCACATCTAAGACCCTGCTCCAGCTTCTGCTGCCTGACAGTTCAGGAGGCAGCTCCAATAGCCCTGCGCAACCCTGGCATTGGAGAGGCACGAGCCCCAGGTACCCCTTTGCCCTTTATCCCTCTACCTCATTTATGTTTACAGATGGGGAATCATTAATTTGAAATTAACTTGAAACTAATTTCAAAAGACAACCCCTATTATTTAAATGTTCTAAATAATTTATCAAAAAAACTTCTCTATGCTATTTTCAAAGTTTATAGTTCATTTGAGTCTATTTTCTTTTTCTGTTTTGCAGTTGCTTAATGTATCAACTATCCTATCTTGGTTCTAAGAGTTTAGAGCATTTTTCAGCATAGCATTTTTAATTACTACTAGCACTGACCAAATGCTTTCTTGTTAGTCTTTTTTTGGACAAATATCTATTACATGAAAAATTCTAATATCTGCAAAAATGAGAAGATGCAGTTTAAACACGTCTTTTAGCAAAATTAAAACCAAACCAGGACCTTCTGTGAGAAGCTTCTTTCATTTTGAAGGAAAAAAAAAAAAAAGAACTTAAAAATTATTTATTTTGTAGCAAGCAAGAAAACAATTTCTAGCCTAAATGATCCAACACACAAAATTTCCCCAAATACTCAGTGTGATTTTTATCTAAATTACAAGTGTTGGCAACTTTTAGCTCAACAGAATACCAGACACTTTTAAGGGAAGACTAAGCTTTGCAATGAACATGAAGAGTACCTGATTCCTCAGAGGTATAATGGAAAATGAGCAGTAGCAGACTTAGAAAATGAAGGCAAATAAACCTTCTGGGGATTTATTTGAGTAAGCACATTTTACTCAGGTTTAAATACAAGTAAACTCAAGTGCATTGTGATTCATTAACTTCAAATTTAACTGAACAACTCTCAAATAATCATGTCAAGAAATACTGAATGAGCTTGAAGTGTAAGTATATGTTTCTAAAGAGAGAAAACTTGGAAAGAACCACTTTTGCAAATTCTAATACTGTTGCAAATACATGGCTGCAAAGGAATAATAGTGGGACATAAAAAATTTTTAGCTAGCAGACATGGTGAAACTGTAGATGTAGAGCCAAAAGAAAACAAGGTTTTAAAAAAAAAATAAATAAATTAAGCATGCTGTTCAGGCATATGACTCAAAACCAAAAATAATCAAAAAGGCAGACAAAAAATACATGAACCAAAATATGTAAGTAGCATCTAAAGCCAGCTCTGATACTCACAGATTATCAAGGGTAAACTTAAATATGTGAACAGCAGAACACTTTCTGCTACCACATTGATGCTCAGTATTATGTTTACTGTTAGAATCCATTCAGCTGCTTATATAAATGGACAAGGTTTAGATACATGTGCATGCATAGCATTTTAAATACATCAGAAATACATAATGTGTAGCATAACTGCTTTATTGAGATAAACGGATGAAGACACAGAGAAGACCAGCTAGGACATGAGCTGATTCCACATCAGCATGTTTGTGTGTCACATAACCCCCTAACACCACTATTTTATAGATGATCTACTTTTCAAAAATCTGAAGTATTCTTTAGTGCGTAAAATAAAAAAGGGAAGAAAATACATATCAGATATGTGCAAAACTTCTATTAAAAAGGAATGATATAATAATATTAATAAAAATAGAATCTATAAGAGGGCCTCAAAAGGCTCTCTTTCCATTTGTTTTAATGTAGTGAAAACTAAGTTATGTATAGAAGAGCAACAAAACCTGCTGGTGTTTGCTATTAGAGAGCACCTACCACAAACTGAACTAACTTCTGTGATTTCAGTGAAGATTCACAGTGGAGGAAAACAACAGTACATGTAGAAAAGAAACAATTCAAATTAAAAAGGGGGGAGGGCAAGAGAAAGGGAGAGAAGTTGGCAGTTATGGGGGTGTTGTACATCTCTTTAATTACACAACATCCTCAGAGTACTCAGTAATGTCACTGACTGAAGGCTTAACAAAATACATCGTTCCAGTGTCTTAAGTAAAATAGCCTATTTTTAGACAAACAAGTTGAGATTCGAATGCTTAAGTATACCTCTTGATTTTCCAAAGCGCAGTTCTCTGTGACAACTGCCAGAGCTTCAGGGTGCTGAGCCCTCCAAAGGAGAAGCTACTGCTACCCCGTCTCAGACTTGGCACTTAATTTTAAAAGTCATGGCTTCTCCTTTCCTTGGGAAAAAGGATTTTAACTAGGCGTGCTTGTTAAAACTTAAATTACCAGCTGCAGCAAAATAAAAGTGGTTTTTTTTAGTCAAGGAGCCATTTCAGTCTTCCAGTTATTTAACCACTAAAAAAAGATCATGCCATGCCCCAGCGGCGGACAAAGTGCTGCCTATGGAGTTCTACAGCATGGCTCAAAGCTCCTATAATAATGCTTGGAACTTAGATACCACTTTTCATCTTCAAAGCAGTTTACAAACATTAACTAATTAATCCACACAACATCCCTCAGGCCCAGTTGGATCGAAAATGGGGCACTGCATGCTGGGACCTGAATCCTCTGTGGGCCCCAGCTCCAAATTAAAGATGAGCAATCTGCTCCTTCTTTTTTTATTTTTTTTATTTTTTAAATAGACTCCTGATACATTGCCAATGCAGCCCTCTGTTGGGCAACATTTGGATGCCCCCAGCTTTAATCTCTATTAAAGTATCATGCCCCAGTCTGCCTTTGTTAATTTTGGATGTCTTGGAATCTATTAAACGTGGCACAGTTTCTCGGGCTTTTAACAAAGCTGTAGCTTTGAAAATGCATCTTCTTTTGTCTTCATTCTAGCTGGCTTCCATGCAAAGATCTTTTAGATGAGCTAGATAGTGAGTTTTCCGTTGTTGACGCATTAGCCTTAACTATTAACATATTCAGCATGATTTTCTGAAATTTAACATTGCTTTTGCAGCGGCACATAACTGTTGCTCTTCACAACGCCTAAGAGTCAGCTCCTCCTCTGATGTAAACTGGACTGCCAGTTTACAACAGCCCAGAAACTGACCCAAGAAGTTTAGCAGGGAGTTGGCTGCCACTATGACATTGTGTCAGACTGAGTCAGGAGACTGGCTGCATCCACCTCCAAATAGGAACATTAGCATTTAAAATAAATAGAATGACACTGTAAACCAGCAACACGAAAATAGGCATCTGCAAAAGGATCTAGGGGGATGACATCAACAGACAAAAGAGTGTCTGCTCCCAGTGTGAAACCAACACCAAAACGGCAGTGGAATGCTCTTAAACTAATTATTGCATTGCTGGACTTGGGAATGGAAAATACTACAAAAAGGTAGTACATTGAAAGCACTGTTATGGAGCATGAAAGGGTTCATAGTCTATCTTGGAAAGTAAAGCCATTTGTGTTCCCCGACTGAATGAAGATGCCAGCTTTCTGGTAAAAAGCCTAAACTAAAATAGCACCTAAAAGATTCTGGGTGGAAAATAGTTGACCAAACCTCAAATATGCTGAAACTTCAGCATTGGCCCACAAATCCAAATCTCCCTCTTCCTCGCACAGGTTTAAATGCATAATTAAATCCACTGACTTAGCTGGTGGTTTTCCAAAACAAAGTGGATGTTGGATTGGACTCTGGTTGTAAAGATTAATATCTATACGCATTCATATTTTGATTTCCAGTTTCCTCAAATGTTTGGGGAACGGTGACATTTAATTAAGGAACTAAGGAAGGACTGTTTGTTTGGGTTCCTATCATTAATCATTTGAAACTTTACTGTACCTGTAGTGTCGGGAAATCTCTTCTTCCACCTGGGTGGTAAAGTCACATTTGGTACATGAGTGTTCTTTGTTCTCCTTGAGCGTCAGCGGCCCCTCTGCCCCTGGCAGGGTGTTTGTTTCTGGTTTGACATCAGATGCTTGGGCTTCATGTGCATTCTCATAGTGGAGCAGAAGAACATCCACGTCGGGAGTGGAGAATGAGCACTGATGGCACTGGTGTTTGACTCTAGAGCTTCCTGTCACCCCTGGAGACAGGTGCAAAAGCAAGAGAGCACAGTGGGAACAATTACTTTTTCTGCAAGCAAATGGGTAAGTAATTTCTCCAAGGTGCTTTTCTGGGCTGCAGAGGCCTCGGGGACAGAACTGACAGTGCTTAATGGTACATTTATGAATGTTGTGTAGCTGCTGATAGTGACGGAGAAGTGGGCCCACCACTATTACATCTGGGCCATGGCTCTTTGAGTACCTAAAATCACAGAACTGACAGTTGTAGCTTGTCACCATGCTGTCCTCTGCTCCTTTGCTAGTCAAGTCTTTCTTTTTTGCCACACTCGCACCCTTTTCTGTCTTTGTCACTAACTCCCCATCTGCATTTTTGGCTAGATCATTCTGGTTAATGACAGATCCCCTACAAAGCTTATCATTCAGATCTGGGTGAAGGCTTCCTGCCTGGCTTCCCCCATGCTGTTTGCTGTAATGTTCTAATAGTTTCAATGAGCTGGACGATTCACAGCTGAAACTGCAAAATTTACACCAGTAGTAACTGGTTGTATCGGTACCATTTTGTCTAGAGGAATCTATTGGCTTGATGGGCACCGAATATCCAACTGGTGTATCATCTCCTGCTTTTACAGTGATTCTGTCTTGCCACTTCCCCAAGTCTCCAGAATCACAAGGTCGAAGAGTAGGACTGGATTTATTGGAGTTTTTCTCTGAAGCTTTACCAGAATCAGAGGAGGGAAGGGCTGCTTTCATTTTGTTAGGGTGAGTCTGTAAGAAGTGTTGCTCTAGTTCAGTGGAGGAGTTGCCCATGTACGTGAAATTGCAGAATTTGCAGCGGAAGTACTTGGTGTTGCCTTGGCAATCTGGAGTTTTCCGCCCAATTCCAATAAAGGTTCCACCTAAAGTAACCTGTGAATAAAGAATAAGATCATTTTAGCTCCACTACAGATTTAAATAAATAGCAAGAAAGGAAATAAATTTTTTAAAAAAGAGAAATAGCAATTAATTCATAAGGCTCTTTCATTAACCATCACCACCATTTTCAATTGTACTTATGTAGCAATATATCATACGCAAACACATATACATATTTAACAGTCATACCTAAAGATTTTGAAATGTTTCACACAGATGAATATATAATCCATATGAATAATATATTTGGGGAAGCTGAGGCACACATACACAATTCTCTGATTCACCTACTCTTTCCTTCACTAAATCACTAAATCATTGATAGAAGATCCAATAATCAGTTCTCATATCCCTTTGACAGAAGACTTTGCTGGGAGTCTATTCCAGCCTGAAGAACAGGCCTTGTTTTTTTCTTTCAACACACTTACATGTTTTAACCAAGTTTAAACTTAACAGTCCAAGAGAACTGCTTTCTAAATAGAAGCAAACAAAAATTAAATCTGAAATAACAAGTTCAGTTTGCTGGGTCTGAGTATGACCAACTCTTATGAAAATTGTTCCTTCAGGAGTATCCGGTATCCACCTCGATGCCTTGAACGCAGCCATGGTGGCTGATGTCTGAAATGAAAGGCGGTTTTCTTAAAGATTACTCAGTGCAGACATTCTCCAAGGAAATCTTCCGTTCCCCTCATGCACAGAGCTCATTTTAGTAAAATGAGGATGGAAAAAATACAGTAGAAAAATGGCATGTGGCAAAGAAACCTACCACACCCAAGCCCATGACATCACTGAGAAAAAAAAAGGTAGGTCTACTTAACAGCTCTCATGATCTCTGAGCAAAATGGTCTGCAGGAAGGAAACAAGGCTTCCAGAGCTTATGTTACTAAACCCTGTGTTCTCATAGCAGGCAGGCCTGCCCTTCCCGCGAGTGCACCACACCTGCCTGTGACATCAGGAGGAGATTTGCTGCTCCTATACAACTGGTTTGAGACAGAATCTCCTGGAAAAAATGTCACCATTGCGCTCTTCTTTTCCTGAACAGTAAATACTATACAGCACTGAGAAGCTCATTCCTCTTTACACCTGAAATCCATAGATACCTACCTACTCCTTTGCTAAATCACTCCATATCATACACTGCAGTGCCATTCACTGGCTAAACCTTTTTCTTAAATAAACTGAAAATTGCTTTCTGTTTGTTTAAGAAATATATCTCATTAGGCAATGGCGAGTTGGGCAGCCAAATAGCTAGGACTTAGCTGTAAGAACATTTTCATTTAAACTGGGGCTCCAAGAACTGGTATCAAGTTATGAATTCAGTTTTGAAAAGGTTCTTTGGAAAAGAAATATTTTAATATATCTTCTTACATAAGAAGTATCTTATACTAATAAGATACTTCATACTATTCACTTTATGGCAAGCTAAAACTGGAGACAAAGGCATGCAAACCTTGATCCACTGACAACAGTGGGATTTGGACCTGGCCTGCAGTATCTGGCACTTCAGGTCTCCATCTGCTGCATTACTTCAGTGTTCAAAGTCACAATGGTGTTGAAAGACAACTTAAAGAAAGCACTGATGGAACTGTGGTAAACAGAAAACAACAGCAGCTTGCTGTGCGATTATATAAGTTGTAAGGTGATCTGGTTTTGCTCATTTAATTAGATACTTATGTTTGTTCCACGCATGCACAGAAAACTGGTCAAAGCGCTTTACCTTAAGTGCTGCAATGAGTAAATACAGCCATTACTCTCAGCCTACAGATAACAGACGTATTTTGCAGATACTCTGTAGACAGCAGTTAGGAACTGTGGGTGACAATAATCCCAGCTGCTGCTCGTTGCTAATTACTTTTATTTCTGGAAAATCATATTAGTACTCACATTTTTTTCAATGGACTGTAAAGCACATTATTTCTGTAACTTATGCTAATCCTGCTTAGTGGCCTACATAGCAAATTTGTGCCCCATGCTAATACATCCTTCTCTGCATCATAAGAGGATAAAATAGAACTAAGTGTTCTCACACTATCTGTGTTAACTTTTTGTAATGGGG
This sequence comes from Loriculus beryllinus, assembly GCA_039877255.1. NCBI lineage: Eukaryota > Metazoa > Chordata > Aves > Psittaciformes > Psittacidae > Loriculus > Loriculus beryllinus. Next base: position 29,042 of record JBCJKH010039810.1, read on the forward strand.
GGCACACACAATCTTTACAGCACTGGACAGTAACTGATTACCAGTTATTGGGTTGGCATTTCCCTGACTACCCTGCCACAGTTCAAAACAATGCGTCCTGTTAGGGAAGCCTGTACCTGAAAGTAACACAGGGTCATCTTGACGTTATTACGCTCAAAAACTGTTCTTCACACACAGCAAAACCTACTGAAAGCCTCCTTGGAGTCATCAGGTAAAGAGAACTGAAGAAAGTGGCTTCCATGCAAAAAGATTTCGAGAAGTACTTGAAGTGACAGTATAAACTGAAGCTGTTTCAGCTTTCAGCCAGCCAAATTTGGAAGAAGCCTACACATCTGCAGAACTGTTGGGATTCAAGCACACAAATGTTCAAGTCTTGGCTTGACTTTCAGATTTTTCAGTTACATATTGTATCTCTGTACAGGCACTAAAATCCTTCACCAGATATGTAATTGTCCTTAACCTATTGCTCTTTCTGGCCTTCCCCAGAAAAATTAAAAATAAAGGAGAAAGAGAAGGAGAAAGGGGGGTGGGAAATATGTATATGCCCTAGAAATAAATATCTGCATTTCTGTGTGTATCAGAAGTAATAGTTTCTTGTATTTATTCCCCTATTTCATTCTGATCCCAGCAAAACCTCGTCCCCTGCTTTGCCCTGGCAGAGTTCTGTTTTCTTAAGTAGACACCCCTCCCCAACATAAAGAGGCTAAACAAAAGCAATGTTAAAATTCTGCAATTCTGTTACAGCAGTGGAGTCCAAAGTGCCAGCTGACAAAATCAGTAGCAGCCACAAGTACAAGTACAGCTTGCACTGGAAATGTAAGGGCACTTACAGAGCTACAGTTCACTCAATAAGCACAGAAGAAAACTAAATCTCCATCATTCGCTTTTTAAAGGGAACCTAATATTCAAGTCATCTGCCTGGAATGTGGAACCCTGATTTAGTTCTTTCCTTCACTGTCACTTGCTTGCGAGACCTTGGGATTATCACCCCTGCAACACTGCAGTTACGGCAATATAGCTGCTATTATTATGCTATATAGAGGAAGACAACGATTAGAATGGATTCACCACTACTGTGCTTGAGATGGTTGTACTGATATTCTTGAAAAATTGCTCTTCAAGCCATGTCTCAGTCTGGGATTAAACTGAAGTGCATTTCATAGTAAGACTCCCCGAAACTCAAAACTCTAAATCATTAAACTCATTCACTAATGAGGCAAATTACTAAAATCTAGAAGACTGGGAGAGAATTTACCCAAAGACTGAGGTTCATGTGTTAACACAACTAAGCTATCTCATACACCACGCACATTTCCAAAAATAGCCAGAAAGAGTAGAAAAGATAGCACAATAACTGACAATGTTTCAAGATGTACTTTCTAAAGCATGTTGGCAAGTACTTCAACAAAGCTGTGTAATTGCACTATATGTATCTAAGAGATATGTCTGCATTACCTTAATTAGTCAGACCGAAAACAATGATTTCATCAAATAGATGGACTTGGGCAAGGAGGGATAATTTCAGTGTTTTTTAAAATGTGCCTTTGGTATTTAATCTGTTCTCAATCCAAATGCTACCCTACTCTATTCTCCTACCCCTTTCCAAAATTTGATCCTAAATTTTATTACACCAAAGCAATTTACAAATACTATTGACAGAAAATTAAAAAAATTACCAAGGAAGACAAAGTCTGCCAGCTCTTGTAATCATACATTTCATGAAGAACATTCTACCGGCAGAAACTAGTGGCCTATATCCACGTAAGAAATTCAACCACAAGTCTTGTATGCACAGAGTAAAGCTGTCTTTGACCCCTGGCTTCTTCTGCAACTGCTGATTAGAAACTAGACCAACCATCTGCACTGGAACATCAAACGTTAACAAATCTGCCTTTTTTTGATTATCTGGGTTACATCTTTGGCTAATCAGGAGGTGAAAGGCTCCAGATCCCTTACCAACCTCCTGAGCCATCCAGTCTGCCTTTGCCAATTACTCTTAATCTTCTAATCCTAAAATATTTTCTAATGCTCTTGTTTATTCATTTGCTTTGTGCAATATAGCATCCAGAACATTTTAACCATCCCACATTTATGAAGTTCTTCATGCTGTGCAGGCCAGAACAGATTCCTGGCTTTCATGCAAGTTTGTGTAACACCACCCAGTTCTCTAACCTCCACTATGAAGAACTCCCTACTCTCTTTCTGCATGTAAAACTATGAGAATCTGCAGAGTATATTCTTAAAACTATTTACCACACTGTGATTGATTTATAGGTAGACAGACTACATTGCACAGATGAGGCAAAGACTAGGGGCAAACTCCTGGCTTTCCAGGCTATTCATACTTACCAAAATAAGAAAGCAAACTATAGGGCCACATTCATTCGAGATGAGATTATTCTTCTCAAGATTTATTCTGTTATCACTGAAGCCAATACTGGTTTTGACATTAGAATTTAAAAGGTATTTTTAAAACAAAGACAGTGACAGAACAATAAAGGACTAAATTAACGTCAGGAGACCAGATATGAAAAAACAACAAAAGTAAGGAACACAGAATCAAGACTTTTATTTGCTAGCTAATCCCAGTAGACTAATATCTAGCACCTAAAAGAAGCACAATTGCTTCTATTCTCTCTATATAAATATAAAAGTACCAGACAGTTCCTTGGCTACTGTAAACTCAAACAACCTCACAGACTGAGGTCAAACATGTAGTGATTTACACCCAAAGAAAACCTAGCTGCTTTCCTTTTTCCCAAGTAACTTTATTTTTTGAGCCTCTCATAATTTCTGTGGGCTAGTTTAGCAGTTTATATCTTTAAATATATCTGTGACTATTAGTAGTCTCACCAACTTTCTTCATTAATGTCTCTTCAAAGACTACCAGGTATCGCTAGCATAAAGACGAGGAATATTAACACATAAACAACTTTGCCTTGAAGGCTGTGAATATACATCACCTCAGTTGTTCCACAGAAACTGCCCATCTGAATGCTCAAAAATGAGGGTAGGCTACTTCTTATTGAAAGAAGGCTAAAATAGCTCAATTTTGTCACAGAGCAAGTGAATGTTCCCAGGCACTTACTATTTAACAGCTAAGCAGTTGCTGTAAATCACTGCATATCATTTTGAATATTAAGCTTGCTAATGTCTCCCCAGAAATTATATTAAAAACTTCTACTATGCATAACAATATAAATCATTATGTATCGGCTATAGTCAATATATAATTTAGATGCCTGTACATGAGAAAAAGAATCACATATATGTATACAGACACACACATTTAAACATATGCATATGAATGTATATACACACATGTTTTACCACCACGCATTTCTTCACCTACCACCATTTCTTTTTCATGTCTGTGGTTTAAAAAAGATGACTGACTCTCATGAGGTGTGACTCTCAGTGTGTAGCACAGTCTCAAAGCCTGATCATGACCCAGAAATGAGACTCAAAATAAACAGGTATGAACACGGGTGGGTGCAACACCCAAAATAGTTTGACTGCCTCAAGCAGAGAAGTCCCCAGGAATAGCCCTCAAACATGGCTGACAGATGAAATGGGCCTTCTGGACCACCTTCATCAAAGGTCTGTTCTATCACCCTTCAAGATCTAGCATGGCATAACCTAGTTCAAGAGATGAGAACACAGTTTATTTAGATCTAATTCCTAGTTTATGGACAATTGAGCTAAAGTCAATAAACCCAACAATATAAAATTCGTGTCCATTTGTCTAAGATATGAGGAAAATCAAATTCATTCATTTACATGTTTTCATTTGCTTGTGTTAACTAGTTACGTATCCATGTCACCTTGTAGGAAGCCCACTTGATGACAAAGTTGAACTTCAAGGTTTGATTTGTTACTAATACAAATGTAAGTGCTGTACTTGTTTATGCCTCCAGTCTAAATTCTCACCGTATCTGTAAGAGTCCCTTTGCCAAAACCACCAAAAATGTAGAGGAAAACCTTTAACATGAGAAGGAATGTTAATTAAATCTGCACCCATATGAGCCCCTACAGATTTTTTTAGTCTTACCTTCACAGTTTCATTTTCAATCAAACTGCTAATATGAGTGGAGGATAAAAAGCAGAAGCTATTAATAAAACCACTGGTTCTCACTCAGTTGAATCTTAGTTAGACCAGACTTTATACTAGTCCCACACTTCCAACATGAGAACAGAAGAGCTGCCAGATTTGATAGACTGAAATCCAAACCATTAAAAAAAACACACGTGTTAACATTCTGTAGGCACATGAAGATCGCCAGTGATTTATAAAGGAGACAAATGGAAGAGCTTTACACACTCCATCTGCATGGGCACTTCTGCCACTTTTTAGGGCCCCACGCAGCCTGGCATCTGACTTCCAGAAGTGTTCTTATTTGCTGTGCAAGTCCTGCAGAAGTTGTTACCCATATTCAGATGTGACAAAGGATTAGGCTGAGTGGTAGAGGACAACTCTCATAATATGAGATGTTGAGAACCACAAAAGAAAAAATCTGCTGCCAATCTTGTACTAGTCTATGGGACAATCAAACAACTTAATACTTTCTTTTTTGCCTCTTTTTTTCCCCAAGCTCATTGAAATACAAACAAGAAACCTGGATGGCTTTTATCAGCCCATGGCTTTTTCAGAAATTTGTCTTCATATCTTTTATTGCAGTCTATTATCTAAAACCACAAAACAATCAAAATGAGAGGGCTGGATAAAAAAACAAAAACAAAAACAAAAACAAAAACACACTTTTTAGTACTTTTAGACAGGAGTCTGAATTTCTTTAATGGCTTAACATAAGAAGAGATAGGTCTGCAACAATAAGCTCCAGAATCAGGACCATGCTGAGCAGGAAGCTTCTCAAAGGTAGCATACACAATGTGAAGCTGGCTAGAGTCAACCATAAGAACTGCTGAGCGCTGCAGTATGTCTTTATTCACGGCTGCATGAATACCCTTCCCCCTTGGGATGTGCCATCTGAAACCCTCACCTGAACGCAGATGTTTCTGTCCTTTCTTTGAGGGACACTGTTTTCTTTTACAGTGTATCAGGAAGTAGGGTCATGCTCCCTTTTGTACAATAGCCTAATGGCTTGAACACTTGTTCAGGAAACAGGAAAAGTAGGCTCCTTTCCTTGCTCTGTCAAAGGAGATTCAAACCCACTTCTTCCCCCTCACTGGGCAATGTCCTACCCCTTAGCTATAAGCTGATACATGAAAGACAGCATTCTCCAGCCTTTTTGTTGAAGCTGTCACACCCTATACTATTAAAAAAAAATTGGGATGGAAAAAAGTCTCCTGCCTACTTGATAGCAACCTGCTTGTCTCCAGACCTTTCTGTATACATTAAAGAGTCATTAGATCAAACACAGGAGACTTAATCATACAGCAACAAAGCAATTCAGCATCATGGCTGTTAACTTAGTCACCTGAGGTTTACTTTAAGTGAAGTCTTTAGACCTAGTCTGAAGTCTTCTGTTGCAGGCACATCCACAAAGCCATGCAGAGGCTAAAATATCCAACAAGACAAAGCTGAATACAGAGATGGATCAATCAAACGCGAAGAAAAAGTAATGAGGGGCACCAGCAAAAGTTGATCCATTCAGCTCACTTCAAGTATTATTTTGATAAAAGCAATAAAGCTCATTAAAACATTCTTTGGGAATTCAGAGGTGTGCTAGCAAATGCCTTCTGAAATCTATACTGGCAAGGAAGTTAATCTCCCAGAAACAGCTCAGTGATTTTACCAAACTCAATGGAATTTGTTGCAACTTATGAACCAAAAGCCTCTAAGGAAGAGCATGGGAACAAAGTGTACGGAAATTTTCAGAACAACATTTTCAAAGAAGGCAAAGGAATGTTGCTGGATTAGATATTCAAATCAAGTAAAATCTACACAGTAGTAAGAAAGCTTGGATTATTTACACAGTTCCCAGCCAAATCCTCTTTGCATACTACAAAACACAGTCCCAACATTTGCGTACCTGGATGTAAAGCCAAATGTGTATCCCTACTGTTTTGATGACTGCAACACTAAATAAATAAATAAATAAATAAATAAATAAATAAATAAATAAATAAATAAACCCAACACTAAAAAAACAACCAAACAACTCGAAAAAAAAACCCAACTTAAAAGCTGGGTTTAGCGTTGGGGGGTCAGGGACTGTTTTTAGGGGGCAGGGGTGTTAAGATTTCTCAGACAGACTTCACTTTTGTGGTGTAAGCTCAAAAATGCATTTGATTTTCTTCCACGTCCTTGGCAAAGGGACTAGATCCCTACCTGTCTGCAGATAGGAGACACTGGGGTTTTCCGCACTCAAGACATTTTCCTATTGCTTTTTTGTTTGCTTTTGTTATGAATGCAAACTATGGAGCTCAATAGCATCCCTCAGTAGTACAAATCTTCATATACCCTTGTCTTTGACTGACCACTGTGAGACAGATCAAAGTCAGTTATCTTCATCCCCTGGCTTCTGCACACAGCTCCCTGGCCTGAGACCATAAATCCGCTGATAACTTCCACCCCAGCTACAATAGAACAGTTTGTTAAGTGCAAGGGGATCAATAAATCAGACCTTAAGCCCAGTCCACTACTATTTCAAGTTAATTACAAAGGGATTATCTTCCTTTAGCCCAGTACCTATACAAAATAATGTTGTTTAGATGAACCAATTATTCAGGTTCAGTTCCCTCTCCATGTTACACAGGAGTCTGACCGAACCAATTTTAACCAGAGCTTCAATCAATACAACCCCTCATTGCGGCAGGAGACGCCAGCCATTCACATGCCTGAGAAAACTCCCCTCCAAAATGGACGTAGTAGCAATATAAACATGTGTGGGTGCAAAGGGGATTTTCAAATGTTCTTTTGCTGTGTTTATGAATCTCACAAAGCTGCTCTGTATCAGGAGTGGGGGAGGAGAAAGCATAAAAATATTAATCAGTTACTTATCTTCTGACATGCTTTGGATCAACATCTGGTGCATGTGCAAGTGATGAAGTATGGCATTTGCCACAAAAGCTTATTTTATCTTCTCTTCCCAAATTGGGCAGGGAAAATTAGCACTCTTAAAAATTAAGTTTCCAGATCCAATTTTTTTTTTTCTTTAAAATAGATTGCCAACATTGTATAGGCTGTCTGTTCTATTTTGGAAAATGTTTTTTGTCTGAGAAAAGACTGATCTTAAGTAGATTATCTATGGGCTGTTTCCTAATGCTTTTTGTCTCCCCTGCAGTATCTTGCTGCCAGGGTTTAGTAGACAAGTATAGTCTAGGTTCAGCTGTTTTATTTCTCCTTCTATCAGTTCAAACTGAGATAGCTCACACATCTGTTTTATTTCTGAAAGCAGTGCATAGGAAAAGTGTCCAGCTCACCCTAATCAAGCATAAACTTTCCTATAAATAACTAAGGACCTAACGAAACAATTGTTTGGAGGAAATGAAAGTGTGTTTAGAAACTCAAATTCCTCTATACGGTATGCCTGAGCTGTTCCAGTTTGAATGTCTTCCTGACAGCATGGATCAGTTGCTCTAAGATGCTGTCCCTGGAGTCAGCAAACTGAAACTATAGCAGGAAATCCAGGTATTAACATCATAGTATGTGCTAATTATAAACCATCATTTCACATTCTGACATTATTCATTTCTAACCTCTTTTAACTAAATCACGTACTTGCTTTCTAATCACAGTTTGACAGGAGAGACTGTCTGACACAAGACAGTGAAGTGATCTTTTAATAAGACAGCAGTTCAAAGATTGCAGCTTTTAGCATAGTAACAACCTTAGTTTGATTTGCTGCTCCATAAAGAAGTGGTAGAGTTTCTGAAAAAAGAGGAAAAGTTTAAATCACTTAAAAAGCTCCAAATTCCTGACTTGTGTTCTGGTTTCAGCTTCTTACTTGAGGTTAGATGTTAACCATCTTAATCCACTTTGAATTTTTTTTCCTACAGCTGCAGTCTCAGCAAGCATTACTTAATATTTTTCACCTTCTGCCTTTTTATCTTAGCATACTCTGGAGTTTTGTCTGGTGATTACCACCAGTTGAGACATCAGGTATGAAAACCTACACTTGAAATTGGATGAACATCTGAATTTGGTTTGTATGCAAACTTTGTTGTTTTGTTGGGGTTTTTTTCTTAAAATATGATTTTTTTATTATACTGAGCTACCTTACCATATCTCTCAGCTCTCTCTTGAGAGGATTTTTTAAAGAAGCATCACTTTTTTTTCCAACTAATTAAATATTGGCTGATAGGCAACTAACAGAGACTCCATGAAAAAGCTTTTGAGTCCACTCTTTCATGGAAAAATTAGTTTTTTTCTTTTTGTTACAGCAGTATTCATAGTTCTTTCCCCAGCTCCAGCTAAATGAGAAAATGACTGAGGCAACAGCCCATTCCTTGCAAGCTCACTAACGTGAAGCACAGCGTGGATTACTGTTACTTTTTTAAATACCCATTGTGTATCTTGTTTTTCTGGCATTAGACAACTTCGGAGTTGCCAAGACTTGCCATTTATTTTATCTTAATAGAGAATCAATAAGCCAAATCTTGACTCCTGGCAGCTGATAATTTAGGATTACATTTTTAATTTCCAGCTGCTGTCTTTTGTCTATCTGGTTGTTATTTTTCATTATTTGCTCTTTTCTTTCTGTGGCAGCAAATCCTTCAAGTATGATTAGCAATTCAGCAATTTGACTGTTTGCTGAATAAGATCTTTTGCTACTGATTACCACAATAACTAAATCATACGCAGAAATATCACTGGTCAAAAAAACAAGTACTCCTCTGCAGTACAATACGTTCAGCATACCTGTAGAAAGCCTCACTAAAATAGACCAAAAAGGTTCTTAAGGCTTAAGCAAGTTCTATGAAATAGAATCACATAGGTAGGAGAAGCTTTGCAAATAACTGACTTTGCAGTTGGGAAGGCAGTCAGCAGAAGTGGAGAAGCTGGGAAAATACAAACCTGGACATCGTAAGTCCCATTTAGTAAGACAGGCCTCTGGGAATTGATGTCCTGCAGCACCCCTGACAGCACAGTGCGGTTGACTTTCTGGAAGTCTTTGGAGTGGCTGAACTGCACCATGTTGTGGAGAGCCAAAATTTTAGTGTCGAGCTCAGCATCCTGCCTGGTGCGGTTGTGCAGTCCTAGGTGGTACTTGCGGAAGTGTTTGATGAGATCTGTGGGGTCATTCCCATAGTAACCATATCCACAGATGTTACACTTGAAGTCCTGAAGCTCTGGAGACAGAGGCGCCGTATCGGGGTTATCATTTACCAACAAATCTGGTTTGGATTTGTTCAGCCTTAAACCCCCATCTGAAGGCACTTGTGGGTTTTTTGAGGCCATGGGGACCGGGCTTGAGCCTTGGCCATCAGTTTGACCACTTTGCACTTGCGCTGTTTCATCTGAAGCTTTTGGCGACATCTGATGCTCCTCATTTGTCTCCGCTGCATCTCCTGATGGGGTACAGACCACATCTTGGGTGTCATCTGCATCTGATTTTTGAGGAGACTTCAAGGCCTCACAGATTCCCCCAACAGCTGGAGATGAGAAAGTCAGCATATTTCTGTCTGTCACCTCATCATGAGGGAAGGATGGAACATTTCCTCCCTTATTGTGGCTTTCATAATTGAAGCCAGCCTTTTCACTCAGCACTGAGCTTTTCAAGTCCTTTTTAATGCTGGAAGATGGCTCTTGGACATGCATGCAAAGTTCCTCCTTGTTATTTAACTCTGCCGCATCACCCTGGTCAGTGTTTTCTTGCATCTGCTCTGCAGAAAATTCTTTTTTCCTTCCAGACTCTTCACTTTCAGTACCTGTAGACTCAAGGGTCTGTACCTCACCTTCACTAGCAACGTTTCTTAGAGGGGGGTTCTTTTTCCGGACCATATCTACCACAGAAAAAGAAAAGCAAAAAAAAAAAAAAGAAAGAAAAAAAGCAAAAAAACCCTATAGAATTATTCAAGATATATGACAGAAAACAGAGCTGGCACTTCTCAAAGCATTCTGAACTATATGAATACATCAACTTTTCAGAAAACTTTCGTCAGGTTTTTAGACTATGCAGAAAACTGGAATTTTACATGTCAAAAAAAAAAAAAAAGTAGCACACTGAAACTGAACTTAACTAAAATGAAGACTTTAAAGCCTGCAAAAACATTGCCATTAGAGGCAGTGAATTACAGGTTTCATTATAATTTCAGAAGATAACGGTCTGGCAGAAATAATTAATTTAGAATGCTTCTTTTAAAATAATTTTTTAAAACTAAGGGGAAAAATAATTAGTCTAATGTTCGTATACAGTACAACTACATGTAATGTAGCTCTGCAAAAATACACCTAAACAACATAATCAGAAGAATTTAAACAAGGTATTAGGAAGAAAAAGATTAAGGAGATTAAGTAACTTCAGGCATCAGAGAAAGTACTTTTCCTAAGCAGGTATCAGTTTCTCTATAGCAAAAGCTCCTCCATCGTACTGCCCATAAACTTCAAACAGGATTATATGGATATTCTAAAGTCTGCTCCACAGTCCACTATTCATGTAATTAGTTCTATTTGCCAAACAAAGAGAAATTAACTTTATTAGGAAACCCATTATCAATAAAATTTTACAGGCCTGGATCCAGACATCTGACATCGCTGCATGTCTAAGTTGGGATCTACCCCCAAAAACACCTGGAATCCACATGGATCTAAGCAGCCGAACCCTCCTCTGCTCAGTCCTCCTTGCAGATATAGCCACTACTGCTAAGCCTGCCAGTGCACTTTCTGAATCCATTAAAGAAAGCTAAGACAGGACAGTAAAGGATCAGAGAGAAAGGAGTTTGCCACCAGTGAGTTAGCTGCTAGCTTAACATGGGAGATGATTATAGAAGAGCAAGCAATCAAACTATGGAGGTACTAAGACAAATTTCTCATCTGCTACATATCTTCACCTTCCCCAGCCTACTTAAGAGAAAAAACATATATGAAAATTCCCTGCACTCTCCACTGCGTGGTTCTGGATTTGATATTCACCACCAGCTGGTTTGATCCATTTGTGTTCACATGCTAGCTAGGGGCAGAAGACAGATGTGCTACAACATTTTCTGTGCTCTTATCTTTGCCAATGCTGTCTACAACGATGGATGTTTCTCTGCCAAATTGTGTGTGGTCCAGTGGCAGCAGGCTGCAGTACCACACATGAGATGTGAGCTGCAGACTTGAGCCTGAGCCCCTGTTCCCATGCCTGCCACGGTAGGGCACCTACAGAGGCACTAGAGATACTGCTCTACAAAGGGAGGACCACCTGGTGATTCTGTGAGCAGCACTGACGCACTCTAAATGGCACTGTACCTAGGCCACTGGTGACCTTCTCAAAACAGTACTTTGAGAAGTACAGCTGGGAACAGAGGTTAAAAATAAAAGAACAGGCATCTGTACATACTCTTGTTTACATCTGCTCCACATGAAAGGACACTGTATGTTATGTTGATAAAAACAGACAACTTCTCAGGGGAAGTGTTCAACTTGTGTCCTGGCCTGGCTCTGTTGTCTTTGTGGTTGAGCTGATCCACAGGCAGCATGGGCGACAGTGAAACAGCTTTCACACAGAATGCCAGCTTATGTTACAGAAATTTTGACACTCCATGTGGTCTTAATAGGTTTCTCAAATGCCTACTGTGATTCCTTACTATAGAAGACACACATTCTTGGGAACCAGGCGCCTTCTCTGTAATGTCAACTGCACCTACCAGGATACATATGCACTGAATTTTACTTCACCTCCCCCAGTAATTCTGAACCATGAAGTCACTCAGAACTAACAGAAAATAAAGATTTCCTGTTGTGGTAAGAGAACTATTACAATGCAGCCTCAGCCTACTAAAACAACGTGCGCACATATATAATTCAAAGTATAAAGATAGTCCTCAGCCTTTTAGTATTACCGCTTCGCTGTGGGACTTGTGAATGCACACTAAAAATATACGTGAGCATTCCTGGTAGGTGTTTAGCTAAGTCTGTATTTTCCTCCTGGTTACACATCCCAAACCATTTTAAAATAACTTCTGTTTAAACGCAATTCATGGCAGAGGACAGAGAAAGGAGTCTTGACAGCACAGTGAAGAAAAATCAGAAATCAAGAAAGTAAACATCATGACTGTTACCTCAGTCAAAATTAAACAAGACTAAATGCAATGTTTTAAAATGTTTTTGTTATAGATATTTTTGGCAGATAAGAGAAGTTTAGAGATTTGCTATCTTCATGGCAACTGACAGAAGAGAGTAGGAGAAAAAGACAGGAAAAAATCCATAAAGCAAAGAAAAGAAAAATCTGGACAGCACACAGGCTAAATAGACACTACCCCAGATCTAGATACTTTGGTTCAAACTTTCCTGATATATTTGTGAGTCTGTGCACTAATGGAAGGGAAAGGGGGAAGACAAAACCTATCTGCCTAATGGAGCTTTTTCATGCAGTATTCTACACTTGGAGAAAGAAAGGAAAGAAGATAACCTTGATTTAAATATAAAAACTTTAAGTTGAATTTAAAAGTTTTTTCCCTTCTTTTTCCTTTCAGCTTTTGAAAAATCATCTGACATTTATTTGCTCGATATCCACTCAAGGGGACAGTAAGAAAAGACACAGGGTTGGCTTTTTTTGTCGCTGAAATTCCACCACTATCATTTTTCAGAGACATATTATGTAAATAAAGCTACATTTGCAATACTCCCAAATAGAAGAAACCATCCCCTAGCAAGTCATAAGTTAGATACAGAAGGAATATAGCCGCTCTGAAATTATTATCTCTAGGACAAATAACAGATTGCACAATGTTTTATTGTGTGCCAAGAACGTTTTCAGTTAACAATTTCACTTGAAAAAATGGATCACATACTTGTAAAATCATACCCAGCATTGACTTCATAAGGCATGTGGCTTTAGAGTGCTTTTTACAATTATTAATTCTATTAGTCAACTAGCAGGCGGGCTAATGCAATTGTCTTAGAAGATGCACGGAAGACACAGAAGACATTTTGAGAGCTGATCTGTATATCTGCAAAACAAAACAAAAAAAGGTTTTCCCTCCTAAATTATGCATTCAAAATATGTTTTTTACTTAAAAACATCATTATGCCTATTGTACATTCACATGCATCTATTAGTGGGCACTATACAGACAGCGGCTGCTGTTCTCTGCTTCCTTTAAATGGGACAAATCCCATAGCTGCCTCCTCCTCAGACAGACACACATGCTCTTGCACACACACATACATAAATTATCTCAGAAGTGATGTTCTCCAAAAAACAAGTCTAAAACAAGTTTAAAGCAAGTGTTGAAAATGGGTTGAATAAATGCTGTAGAAAATGAAAGTGCCTTAAAAATTCACATATATTAGCAGGTATTGTGCATCATAATGAGTCTGGCCTAATGAGATAGATAATGGACTACAAATAGCTGGTTCACATCCAGACTCTGCCATCAGCAACTGGAAGTCATCGTCTGCTGGCTGCCTCACGTTCCACTTGAAACAAATTTCATGGTGCTACTTTTGTTGTTAGTGGGCAAATTCCCACATCTAAAAAATGCTGTCACAATAAGCACATTTGCTGGGTAAAGAGGCCAAGTGATGAACAGCCATTGGGACTGAACCACCTTTTCGTCACCAGGAATGGTGATCTTCCCAAAATAAAAGAATTACTAAGCCTGATATGAATGAAAAGATTTCTTGAGCTGAGGGAACTCTGGATCAGGTCCAGGTTTCAGAACTGGTCTTTGAGGTCTATAATCCATGGTTTAATATCTTATTTTCATTACATTGAAATTATCTTTAAACTATGTGGAGTTTGTATATATTTCTTTTTTACCTGATATGATTACTCTCAGCTACTTTAAAGTGGAAATCATACTAATAGCTGTATATAGTTTCCATCAAAACTAGTCAAGGCTATTCTACACGATTCATGCATCTGAAAGATACTGTTGTCATTCAACTTTTCTGCTCAATGATCACTCATATCAGCTTATCCCTGGAACCAAAAAGTGGAAACTTCTACTAAAATCAGTTTTTAATTCAGGATAATGAATTACCACAGTACTACAGAAGTTCCTTAAAAAAAAAAAAAAAAAGAGAAAGCTAATTCTGATAATCAATAGTTTCTTATTCGTGGTGAAGATAATGGCTAATTACCTGCTGATCATCAGCTCCTGCAATGGGTCACTGCTGCTGCTCACTACTTTTATTGAACGTGATGACTTGTCATCAAAGTCTATTGCAACAGTATGGCTGTTGCCTTGTGCTTGCACTGCAGGTTTAAGTCAGATCTTAGTCATATGCTCTTTTCAGCAGAATAATACATTTAGAAAGAAGTCTGAATTTTGTCAGATGCCACTGGCTGCTTTTTGTACAAGTAGATGCACAAGCAGATGAGCTGAGTCAAGGGTCTATGAAAACTGCAATATTATCTGTCGGCAGGCTCAAGTAGGACCTCTTTGTTAAGGGATAGTAAAATTAATACTTTAACACGCATATATATTACACACCCACACACAGACATATAATGCACATACAGTGCTTAAACATCAATCATTTTGCCAGAATAATGCAGCAAAAAAAATCATTAACTCTCAGTGTCTCAGCTTAATATATGTCTAATACTTACCTATCTCACAGGAGTGTTGTGAGGCTTAATTAATTAGTGACTGTAAAGCACTTTGTGATCCTCTAATGAAAGGTGCTACATAGCACAAAGTATTATTAAAATCATTAGGACCACAAAAAAGCCCTGTGGAATTCCAGCCTACACTGTCTGTTGGGGTTGGGAGTGATCTTATTATTAAAAGGCGACCGTCAGACTAATTTTCATAATTTTTTCAAGATCTCTTTTTTTTTTTTCCTCCCTTTGCTGTTGTGATAGCACGTTAGTAGCTAGAAATTTAATCTTATCATCTTAATAACATACACTCATGTAGTTTATTACTGCAGGGCTAAAGAAGAGAACAGGGCTTTTGGCACTCATCTGGCTTTCCCTTTTAAGAAAAAAATAAATAAATAAAAATTGAGAGACATATTTTGACACCTTCCCACACTCCACCCCACCAGGACAGCCGATCATGTGAGATGGCAGGATACTCACTAGAGCTGCATGGGAAAATATTGCTGTGGTTTTCATTTCTCCCTCCTTCTTTTTTTTTTTCCCTTTTCTTTCACATAAAAAAAAAAAAAAAGGCACAAAACAAACCCCAGCTTATTACACATAAATAGGCTACAAAGACTGTCTGCTTCTTTATATAAAAAACCCTCAAGTGTTCAAAGTGTCGGCTTCTATTAAACACACACAGTCCTAACCGATCCGGAGCCTTCTTCCCACTCTCCATGTAAGAGCTGAGCAGCTGTAAGGCACACGAGCTCTGAAGCCAGAAAAGCTCCCGTCCTGAGAGCATGAATTTCTGGGAAACCATCTCCACGGCAGGCTCTATCCTGGGGAGCCACCCTGCACCCAGCCCTCTGCCACAGCCCACACTGCCAGGCTGGTCTGGACCTGTGCTGAGCACAGCCAGAGAGCTAGCAGCTAATTAGGACAGCCTATGGTTCAAAGACCTCTATGTTTGCTAATTTAAGCTTTTTCAAAAAATAATACTAATAATGTGTAAATACACTGGAAACTCCACGCGAAATTGCTGCCTTCGCTGGTAATTAGATTACATCAGATGCAAACTACCCCCAGACTCAGACACAGTGGTATAGGACTAGCTAAAGCTTCCCTCTTTCCACCTTCCCTCATGGATACTTGAACAGTAAAATGACAGCAAAGAGTTGTGTACAGCTTCACATCCCTACCATTTCTACCCAGGACACAGGGCTAGAGGTAGCCACACATGATGCTTCTCTCCCAGATTTGCTTGTGGTTCTCAGAGCAAGACTGTCTGAAAACAACCAGCGCATGGTCCTCACCCTTCTTTGCTGAGAAAGAAAGGCAAGAACAGCCTCTTTTGTGTAAGGAAATCAAGAATCGGGCCCTAAACCATGGGAGAGCAGAATAAGCTTAATGACAAGCAACTCCCTCTTCAACAAGACCACCTCCTCCCCATTTGGCACCAGCATATTCAGACATATCATACAAGACGGGACTTCTTGGCTCTAAGCAAGTGACAAATTAATTTTAAAGGACCTTTAAAGCTATACATGTTTTTCTACAAGCCCTAAAACTGCATGGCCACGTTCTCCTGCCCAAGCTTGCGTAAGAGTAAAACATGCCTCCTCGTATCAGTAAAATTTGGCAGGATCAGACACTGTATTTGATCAAAATCTATCTCCTTGATATTCTGCACTCCATATATTCCACTGAAATGACAACAGCTTCATCAGTCTAGAAGATGCAAGGAGAAAATCATGCCTTATATGTCACTCCAGTAGATCAGTATTATGGCAAAACACTACTGTTTTTCATCTCCTCTCTTCCTCTTTTGCATTTTCAGACTCTTCAGTTTGGTCCCTGATCACCAATTTGCCAAGAGCTTTCTGCATTTTTTTTTCCACAAAATTTACAACAAAGAGACAAGTGAAAAAAAAAGCTGCAGTCTGTTCAAGCTTGCTCCTTCCCATTTACATTTACTTTCCCAACGTTAATAGTTCTCAAATCTCTGAAGGTGTATTTTTGGACATCTTATATCCTATTCAGCTACAAAGTGCCATCACCTTCAAACAACTCTCATCAAATAAATCTCTTATTAATTCAAATCAAATTAATTCAAAATGATATTTTCTATCACCATATGCTTCAGAGCACAGCACACATTAGTAGTCATCTAGCCACTGAAATAAATCTAACATTTTCCTACGGGTATAAGACAGACACTTGGTCATTTCAGAGAGTCTAGGAGTGGCATTTCAAAATAGATGGCTTGAGCCTACTTCCAGGCACTTATCTCACTTTAAGCTCACTACTGGGGTAATCATGCAGACAATTTCAGAAGAAACTGAAGTCAAAAGGTGATTTGTCTGGAGAGGTAACACAGGGTGGAATATTATAGTATCATGCAACCAAAATAAGGAACTCTAAAATAGTTTTTATTTCAGGGTACCTGAGCATGGCAGTTTGCTGCTCTGCATTTCTGACTGGCCTGCTGTGGAGAGCTTCCTCCTACCAGACCTCCACTGCTACCCATCCAGGATGGAGGAGCCCAAGAAGGCAAAGATTTGCTTCACTCTGGCTTCCAATCAAGCATCTAAAAATACTCTGTGAACATGACAACCAGGTAAACCTCAGTGAAGCTTGTGAAACAGGCAAATTAATATCAATGCCATTTTACAAATAGAATTATCTACAGAGAGATGCAAAAATCAATCTGTTCAAGGTGATGTGCAGGCAGCACTCCTAGCTACTGACTGAACCTGGTTTCTTCTGATGTCCAGACCCATATCCCTCTCCTGCATTTATTTCAGCAGAGAAAGCATCACCCTAGCACTTGGCAAAAGGCCAAGATCCTGCTATTTAATAAGGTACAGAAAGAGTACCTCATGCGAAAGTCTAAATGCTCCAATTTATCATGACAGTTATGGGATATAAGCTGACATTTTATTTGTATGTAAATTAGTCTCCAAAACAGCATAAAAAGGCCACACTTTCAGAGAATATTGTGCCTTTGCTTCTCTGTTCTGCATTTATCTAAAATCAGCTTTGTGTATTAAAAGTAGTTTAATTTTTATGTATTGATGCCGCTTTGCATGCTCCCCAATCTGTTGTTATTGCACCGCAGAGAGTGCCCAGCCTGATTTGCTTACTGCAATAAAATAACCAGCTTCTGTCAGGACTGACGCCTCCTATGAGAACCCTGCCATCCTCACTGAATCTTATGGTTATTCCATTAATTTCCTGTTGTTAAACTTTATAGGACTGTAGAACATTCCCTATTAGATGAGACCAGAGGTCCGTTTGATCTGGTGTTTTGACCCGGAGAGCGGCCAAGAGCAGATCTTCCAAAGAAGGTTCAGCTGCCTTTGGACAGATAGAGAATCACCTACCTCTGTGAAAAATAAATTGCTCCTAATCCTCAACACTTAAGACAATGGCTTACTTTCTGAAGAGCAAGAGGGTTTATAGCTCTTAATTATCTCTCATGTTCTACAATTTGTCATTAAATAAGTCTGCATATCCTCACTTCCAATTAAAGTGTCCAATATCTGTATAACATTGTGATGATCCTGGTATCAGTGATATCTTGTAGCTCTCTCTTTACAATCCAATTACAAACTAAAAAAGAGCAAATACTAAGCAATTTGAATTTTCTTCTTGTCAATGAAGTAGTTTCACCTCAGTCTTGTACTAGTGAGAACTGAAGATCTTCTAGGCTGGGGTGCACCTATCACATTCTCTCTATTGAGGGTGTCTTTAGGGTAAATAACCACTGTCTTTCCAAACTCTTCAAGTAGGTGTGGCTATCTCATATGTTTCAATTTCTTTTCAGTCTGAGTAAACTCAGTGCTCTTTGTAATCCAAATGTCCTTTGAAGACAATGGGAGTTTAGGGTTTGCAAATGACTCAGAACTGAATCCCAGTTGAGTGCATTGGCAGAGGCAATTACAGTGCTGCTTTAAGATGAACAGTGAGGAATGAAGGTGACCTCCTGGCTCCTAGGCAAGAGCAGTCAGGTATGGATGCAAGAAGTGACTCATCTGTTCTTTTGCATTAACAATACAATGGACTTATCCTATTTCCCTTGAAGCTAATGGCAAAAGCCCCACTGTGCTGCTCCTTTCTGCCAGGTGAGGCCTGTGATAGGATAAAAAGGCATCAAAGTTCCCTTGCCCCAAACTTTAGTCAAATGGAACCAAAAATTATTTGGAAGAAGAGGAGCAGATGGTTTTGGCTAGAATTTCAGAAAAGTTCAAATAAATTTGTTTCCAAGTAGAGAGAAAATAGAGAAAAAAATAACAACAGAAAAAAGAGAAAAAAACAAAAACCACTTGAAACAGGGTTGAAATTTCAGCTGGATCAAAACTAAAAAGTGGGAAGAACATAGAAGTCTATAGCCTGGACCTGAAACAGCAACATTTAATCACCACTGGAGAGGGCATTACTGTAGTACTTTTCCAGACAGACTAGAAGCAAAATGAACATGAGTTTGCAAAATATCTTTTTTTTTTTTTTTTTTTAAGAAAAAAATTGGCAAGGGTTTCCAGACACAAGTTACATAGGTAAGAAAGGGCAAGCAAGGGCAACAGGAGTTGAGCCCACGTACATCAAAGTAGACTTTGGCTTTGGGTACCTATCCAAACTGAGCCTTCAAAGGTTCTAATGTTGCCCTATTGTTTAGCTAGAGTCTTGTCTAAGCTTGCTCAGGAGAACCCACATTCAGAAGTATGGGAGAAGGGAAAAAGAACACACATTTTCCAAACTGTGATTTCAAAACAAAACAAAAACATGTAAATCTACATGCTGCAGGGTAATACTGGTAAGCGTGGCTAGCTATTGTTGTTCCATGCTCTTCAATTTCCATACATTAGCATTCATTGCTGACATTATTAAATCCAAAGTTATTTGGATGCTTTGATCAGCAAATTGAATTTTGAGTCTCTATATGCTGTACCTATATTCACGTAAAGTTTACAAAACTATTATATTTCCTTATTCTAACTCTTCCCCTCACATGCTGTGAGTTTTCATTTATCCCACAGCCATACATTCCAAACACAGACTATTTTATTTAGTAATATATTCAAGAATTTAGATAAAAAGAAAAGCAATGGAAACTCTTTGGCAATCTCTACATAAACAGTTTCTATACATTTGGGTTGAATCATCCAGTAAGCTCTCATCTTGATATGCCTGTGACAAATAAAACTTTCATCACCAATAAGCCCTCTTGACTTGGAGGTCAGGATACAAGAAGATCTGTATTACAAAAATTTCTTATACCTTTTATGGCTATCAGAAAAATTAACATCCCATTAAACATAAGCATGTCAGAATTTTGGCACTGATTTTCCACTCGGCACAAATAACCCCACTCTCCATTGTGAATGAGGGAGAAACAACAGCAGTGGCAACCACAACAAAAGAGTGGATTGTGTGTTGCCTACACAAAACAGAAAGCTGTGCCTATTCAAGAAATCTTGGCCATTTGTCAGAAATTAGAGAACTGATGTTGGAGCCCAATATTAGATCCAGCCAAAGCAGTGGTGAATTACCTTGCCTTTGGAATCATCCCTATTAACTAGGAAGGACTGTTGCAGCACGTATCATATAGTCCTCATACAGACTCAGAAACACAGAGCTACTTTCTTAACACAACTAAAATGGAGCGGGCAGTGGGGGTGGGGGGGCTAGGAGGAGATCAAACCCAAAGCAAATGCAAATGGATTCACTGTGAGTGGTTTGTCTATTATTTGCCATTTTATCGCTTATTTATGTTTCTTTTTAAGCTGAGGAAAGAAGTGAAATGCCAATGAGAAAGCCACTCTTACAATGCCTCCACCGTAGTGATTTGTTATGAAAATGCTTTGAAACAGAGAAGCATTTTTCAGATAGCCATAAGAATCAAATGCACATATTCTCTGAGAAATATTATTTATTTTACCCATTTCAATTCTGGTTGGAAATGGGGAAGGAGGGCACAGAGTAAAGAGACTCCTCGAGACTGCTGATGTGGCTTTGAAGCAGCTTCATGTAGCAAGGGCTGGCATTCCTTTAAAACTGGCAAAAGGTGCCAGCGTCAGCCTGTTGACTGCTGGATGAATATATATACTGCAAATAATGCTGTTCCTGAATCAGTTTTTGCCCAACTCCCACATAAACTTTCCATGGGAAAATCTCATAATGCCTGCATAAGTGATTTTATGAATCTAGCTTTTAGCTTTTGACAGAAGATTTCTTACTCTATTGGCTTTGATTCTTTATTGCATTAAGGGGTAGTGCCAAAAGCCCTCACATTAGCTGCGACCATACAGACATCAGAAATTTAATTTAAACTGTGGCAACCTGATAGGATCATAAAACACACACAAAAAATATTTTAAAAACGACAGTATTTTTTTAAAAAGGAAAATACGTAATTTCCATAAACACAAGGACAATATAGGTTGCAGAATCTGCATGCTAAAACTACCGATACTTGAGTAGAAATCTGCAGTCTGTAGAGAGCAAACGGAAGTGGTCAGTTGTTTTTCCCACTGAAGATACATTTTGAAATGAGTTGGACACTACTGTATCTCTTTTCCATCAATAATCTACCTCAATGCTCCTTTAAAGAAACAAAACACTCTACGAACTTCTCTAAAAAAGTTACATGGAAGTACAACCACAGATTACGTTAATACTTCCACTCTCAAAAATCCCCTATACACAAGCAAGCCTTACCGCACTGCTCCTGTTTTCCTCCTCAGAGCTGCCTTCTCGCCTCCTCAATTCCCAATCCAGTACCTCACCAGTTTTAAGAAATATCCGGCAATGATGTAGGGATGATTTGTTGCACTGAGATATATCCCACAAAAATGGAACACTTTTGCTGTGTTTTCACTTATAAAGAAAGCAACTTATTAAAGCAACTTCTGGGTTCACTGGCATCTTGGAGTCTAAAAAAAGTCCCAAAATTATTTGCAGAGGCTACAACAGCACCTTCTTTGAAGTAATGTTGCAACTTGTGCAAAGGAATTTGGGATGTACCTGAGATCTGAAGGTACGGGCTACAAATTAACACAGCCAATTAGGTGGAGAGGCTGAGAGTCCAACACAGATGGGGCAAGATAACTACAACTGAACACAAGGACTGCCAAATGTAAGCCAGTTGGCTGAGTATAGATCGTGTCATCCTGCTCAGCTAGCTGCTGCCCAATCAATAATCTGTTGCTGTTTGCTCTCCCCATGCCAATCAATCCAAGCTAGGACTGCTTCTAATTTTCCAGTCTAGGAATAGCTTCAGAACATCCACAACTGTTACTTCAAACAACTCAAGAAATAAATGTTTCATCTGCACATCAGCGTGCAGATTCTTCCCAAAATGGGACTAGTCGAGAGTAAATAATTACTCCTGTAACAGTCTGATCTGATAAACCACAAGACATAAGGCTGCAAAAGCGATCTTTGTACCATTAGCAGTCAGGAGAGAATCCAGCTTCTAAAATTACTTGATTAACTGATACAGGACCCAAAAAACTCTGATAATTCTGTAGAGAATGTTTCACAACAGATACAGCCATTTTTTTAGGGATTAGTATTAGCTATAAATTTCTTATCCCTTGAAATCTGGTACAACTGGATTTATGCTGCAAAGATGCCTTGCTTTACAAGAAGACAGAGATGAAATCAGAGACAATGAAATTTAGGCATCTCTTCAACAATTATTTTGTTAAGCAGTATGTATTGAAAGAATAAGAATACATAAGAGGAATTAGAAATTATAATTTATTCGTGGCTTCTCTTGTGAGTAATGAGAACAGCCCAAGATCACACAGATAAAAATCTTAATGTCATAAGACATTCGTTTAACCATTTGTATGCAGATAACAAGATGAGCATATATATGCATACATGAGATAAAGAACAGAGACTGCAGTAAACAGAAGTCATGCATTTGTGAAGTAGCTGATTCTTGGGTCTTCCCCAGCATGAGAATCTACTGTTCAAACCAAACACAGACTTGAGTCATCCTTTGTTTTTTAAAAAAATAACCTTTTGTATCATTGAATCCCCCAGCATCTTGACAGGCCTTGGCCCATTAATAGAAAAAAAATTACTCTTTATAACTCCCAGATCAATTTGATTTCCTATCTCATTACACACCAAGGTTTTGCAGCTCTGGATCTCCTTTGAGTTTAAAGCAAAAACACCCAACTTCGCTCATAACACTTACTCTTCAACCGCACACAGCAGAAGCTCCCCATTGCTCCCATTTTGCCTGCTCACAAGATGGCATGCTTGTCTCACTTCACCACACGAATAAGTCTGTATTACACTCACAGCATCAGGGATAATTAAAGGTTAGGCACGGAGCTGGTAGCGCTGTTAGTGAGCTGAGCAACGCGCTCCCACACCGCCAATGGCTCCAGCAGTGCTGCAGGTATGCCTGTGCTGGGGTGCTCACAGCCCCCGACACACACAGACCTGCTGGTTCTCTCTTCTCAAGTTCAAACACAGGAAGAAGTGAGGACCTGGAAACTGCAAATCCCAGAGAAAAAAAAAAAAATGTACCTTCTTTAGCCCATACTGAACTTTATCTATCTAGAATGGTACTGGCATCTGAACTAAAGGGTAGCTGTGTAAATCAACAGTACACTGTAATCTGGGCAACATACACACAGTTGATTAGACTCTAAAATTACTGAAAATTATGATCTCCCTTGCGTCTTTCTAACAGCTCTACATATCGATGCCTAATGTTTCATTATGTTTCAATTTGAACCATGACTGTAAATCACTGGCAATACAGAAGAATGAGACATAAGATAGGGGAGGGGAAAAGAATGCATTACAAAGAGACTCGGTTTGAGAAATTCCATGAAATGCTAAAATCAGCAACAAAAATATCATGTAAAAGTCAGACACAGAAAGTCTACAGCAGGTACTGGAATGAAGATTACATACGGCAGACCCAGTGGTTCACTCATCACAGTTAGAGAGAGTTAAGACTTGTTTGAATTTAAATAAACATCCTTTTTTTCTTTTTAGTTTCTTTACAGACAGGAGTGAGGAATAGAAACAATAGGAACACTGCTGTACCTGTTGATTTCACTCACATTCACTGTAAAAGCTCTAAAAAAATATAAAAAGTGACACCTTTTATTTTAGCTATAGCAAGAGTGCAAAGTCTAGGACTTCCGTTCATGTGGCAAGCACACACTTTTAATCGTTCACACAGGTACTTTGAGTTAATCTGTGTTCTTTATACTAATAGCAGCTGCTAACCTTTTTCTCCAAATCGCTAGATTTTGCTCTGAAATCACAGCATCATAAGTTAATTTTGAACAGAGCAAAAAGGAAATATGTGTTAGGCTATGCTGGAGCAGGGATGTGAATATTGTAACTGAGCAAGTATCAGTGGCTTAGGCATCAAGATGAGCAAAACGAAGACCACTGTGCCGGCTTACACTGCCACCACAATGCTGTGCACGCCAGGAACAGTGAACCCACAAGAAAGCACTAGGTAGACATTTCTTTTCACTGTCAGCTAAACTGCTTCCTGTAATTATAAATATATAATTATTAAAGTGAGAAAATGGTTTAAATGCACTGACAGAAAATTAATTCCCAAAGAACACACAAAAGATTAAGCAACACCAG
This sequence comes from Loriculus beryllinus, assembly GCA_039877255.1. Lineage (NCBI taxonomy): Eukaryota > Metazoa > Chordata > Aves > Psittaciformes > Psittacidae > Loriculus > Loriculus beryllinus. The sequence goes on from JBCJKH010039810.1 coordinate 53,323, forward strand.
TCTATCAGCATAAGATAACTGTGGCAATACAGCACTTCTGAAGCAGACAGGCTGGCATATTACTTGCTTCGGTACATGAAAAAAATCCAACATCAGATCATGGGTACATTTAAACTGTAGGATACACTTCTGCAGCTCCCAGCTGTAAATGCACACCCTGGCAACATCCTGACTACGCGTCAGAAAATCTGGTTTGGCACCATTCTCCTACGCACTTGGGACTCCATCAGTAGAAACCCAAGCGAACAGATGAAGTGCAACATGCGCCATCCAGCAGATCAGGATTATAGTGCCTGGCCTGCAAGAGAGATATGGCAACTGCTGACTTATTTTTCCTATAAGCATTTCATATTTCAGTAATATTAAAGAGACACTTTCTGCTCCGATTTTTAAAGCCATTTTTTCATTACTATTTCACCTTTTTCTTTTATTTTTTTTTTTCCTTAAATAAAATAGTTGATCATAAAAAGAGAGAACGGTCAGTCCTATGGATAGATGAGTAGCCAAGAACTGGGAAATGTCTCCTAATTTCCTTTGTCTCAGAAAAGCGGTATCACATGCTAACTGCTCCCACTTGAAATCACCCATATCATGGCTATGTTTATACTGTTTTCGTAACACTCATCAAGAAGTGAGCCTGGTCTTGAGGCCAAATGACAAGGCAGAGACCGAAACTCTACTACTTTATTCTCAAGTCAGCTCTTTCCATTTGAACTGGTCCATCAGGGTCTAAAGTCTCACTTCAAACAGCTGCATCACAGATGATCTAACAAGACAAATACTCAAATGAGTTACAGAAAGTATATACAGAAAGTACTTTCTGTATAGAAGGTACTAAAGATGGAAGATGATAATGTTTTGTCGTATCTTCAATCTAGAGAGGGACTGGGGTATCGTAGAGAAAACGACTGAAAATTGTATTACAAGTTGAAATGAAAATTAGTAAGGAAGAGTGTATGCAAGGAAGAGTGTATGCTCTGTGAAATAACAATCCCTGTCACCTTATTAATGAAAAAAAATTAACCACAATTATAAATCACACTTCAAAAGGCTTTGCTATGTCCCAGGCAAGATTCTTAGCAGAAACAGGTAAGTAATAATGTCACAGATGTACACTGCACTAAGGAAACTATTTAAAATGTTAAAGAAAGATTAATTTTAAATACTATTAATGAAGATACAGAAGATGGGACTCTTGTCTACCTGAACATGTGAAGTGCAGCTCATTTAGACTAGCAACACAATTGCTAGCAGCAGGTAAACATTAGGAAGGAAAAAGCTTAGGATAATGTTGGCATAAGAACAAATAGACTAGCCATGATTAACTTTGGGCTGAAAATGAGAAGGAAGGGTTTTAACTGACAAAGCAGTGAGGCTGTGAAACATCCTTCCACCAGATGCAGTCAAGGCAAAAAACCTACCTAATTTTAAAATGAAGGTGGGTCATTTCATAAAAGGGATTACATATGCTGGTTGAAGTTCAAAGAGCTACCCACTGCTCACAACTGCCACAAAACTTCAGGACAACGTACACTAACCCACTTTTTCCACAGTATGTACAGCCTTACCACTATTCCTTAAAACTGTATGTGCCAAGGACACAGTTTCCTCAAAAGCAGATGCGGAAAAGACTACTCTTTTGTCTCTATCCTTTTTAAAAAATATATTTATTTTCACAGTGACTTTCTGCATTACCCATAAAGCCAATAGTCTTTAAAAGACAACATCTTCCTCCTTCAAAGAAAATACAAGACATGTAATGTTTCTTACTTGGGCAGAAGAAATTAAATACAAGATTACCAGTATCAAAGCCTTTGTCAAAATGCCACTTCCACCCTTTCGAACTCCCTTACCAGTCATTTATCTGTGTGACACTGCTATACTCCGAATAGGCATTGTACAATTCTTTTTGTATTTCAAAGTTTTTAATCTATTCCGATGAAACCAATGAATTCGGGTGATGCCTGCCACTCTCTTTACTGAAGAAAATGGGAACTTTCGCTCCAATTCAATGGGGACAGAACGCTACCCATCTCCCTGCTCATTCCTGGAGCCACCCCATCTCCCTAGCTTGTTGCAACAGTCCTGTTCTCATGCAGAAGCAAATATGGCAACAGATAGCTAAGCAGAGAAGGCTTATGTGGTCAAACTGACCAATGCAACCCTCACAATTCCTAAAAAGCTTTTTATGGGGTTCATTTGGGCCTGACCAACCTTCACACATTATTTTGGTTTAGCTGTGTAAACACCAAGTCACTTGCTCCAAGTTTCTTCTTCTTCCACAATAGCACAATATGCCACTATTCTTTTTTTTTATTGCACCGAAACACATTTAAATATATATTTATGGTATATACTGTCTGCTAGAACCAGGGCTCTTTGATAATCTATGATTTTGCAGGCCTTTCCAGCATCCAATTTCTGCCCGATATGCCACATAAAGCTTTTTTTCCCTTCTGCCTGTGAGAAATGCACATCCAAGATTTCTTCTGCTAAGTACGCACAGTGAGGAGGAGAAGGTAACCCGGACAGAGCTCAAGGTAAAGCTTACCAACATTACTTGGCTGTCACAGAGTCAAGCAGAGGGTGCAGATCCAGTAGCCAAGATCTGAAGATGCAATTTTATGATAGGCTTAAGTCATCATAAGCCATTGGTCCTGAAGGAGCCCTGCCCTTCCCTTCAACCTGCCCCATGCATGCACCCACGCTCTGGCCAAAAACACCCTGCTTAGCCCTAGGGCTGGCAGGAGGCTGGCTGGACTGTCCCTTTCTGTGGCGGCTCCGGCTTGGATTAAAAAAGCTTACTTCTCCTTGGGAAAGCCATTGCCCAATACATTTTCAACCCAACTTTGCAAATTCAACCAGTGCTAGAACTGCACTAGCACTAGTCCCACCAAACCAGGAAAGGGTCACACACCTGAAAAACCTCCAGCAGAGCCCAAATCAAACTATTACCACCTGCTCCTCACCCTAGAAGCTCTACTAGGCAGTTCAACATACTGAAGGTCCACAGCCAGAGCCCGTAAGTCTCATTTGCCTGACCAAGAGAAGGCTGCGTGCAGGCCAAGCACTACCACCCACCCAATGTAACCGGGTTCCTGCACGTCTGCAGTCCTCCCCAACAGTGAAATGAGGAAAACAAACTATCAGGAACGATGTGGGTGAATGAAAATACGCTATACCATAAAGGAGGGAGTGTTTTAAAACATGGGAGGTTTTTAAAAAAATGAAAAAAAAAAAAAAAAAAGACTCTTTCGGGAGGAAACAATCTCTGTCTGGCAGAAAATGTAACTGCTGTCTTCAGAAAAGTAAAATCATTATTGCAAGCAAACTGATTCATCAAATAACATGCAGGGAAGGGTAATAATGCCTTCCTTGTCATTAAAATGCTTTGAAACTATAGTTCTGTAAGATATGCTAATGATATTCAGCTTTTATATTACACAGCAGAAGCTATGCTCTGAGTAGAATTTGGAGTGCTGTGTTACACAGGAGTTCAGGTTAGAAAAGCAGTTACTAGTTCACATTGACTATAAACATATTTAAAATGTATTGACCATACCACGCAGAAACCAGATGTAAAGGTGATGTTCCCATCCGCACTCCTCAGTACATTCCCCTTCTACCCAGGAACTTCCTTCCACCAGCAAGAATCCCAGTTTTGGCATACTTTTCTCAAAAATTAAAAGCCTGATTGCATGATGGAAGTCTAATCAATTATTTTTCCTCCCCATGTCCTCATCTGAATTCTACTAATAAGAACAACACTATTAGAAATAAACTATCAGTTTATGCTTACAAGTTTACCCAACAGTTCAAGGAGTTTTATTTCAGTGAAATTAAGTTCTCGTGTATTTGTCCAATTTATGGTAGCAAAATGCAAGCCCCAGAACCAGTGGAATTGGCAAAATCAAATTTCCATGTGATTCATCAGCTTCACTGTCACAGTAACTAACTCGGTGCATTTTTTTGCTTGGTTCTTTCTGTAAGCTGTCAGGACAAGTCACTCTATCAAACAGAAATGTAACACTATTTTTATGGCTTATCTCTTTTGCCCTGAGTTACATCAGTAAGTCATCTCCCTCTGTCAACTTGACAAGAGTCTTTTTGGTGTTGACCTTAATAGGACACAGCTGTGACAACTTTATTTTTTTTTTCTGTTAATAGTTCTCAGCTGAATACATGTTCTTGTTAGTCTGGGGTCCTCATCTGGCACTGTTTCATCCCATGGACAGATTGAGCACAAAGCTTTGGTCATTCACTCCGATAGTACCTTCTTGTATCTTACAAGAGGAACTGGAGAAGTCCGTGGTAGATTTTTACTCCAGCGAAATCATTACTGATTACAAGAAGTCTTCTAGATTTGGTCTTATTTTCTTAATGCTCTGTAATTAATGAGTATGTACACAGATCTTTATTTCCACAGCCCTTTGCTCAAGTCATTAAGAACTCCAATCCCTGGACTCAATCCGCCCCAGCATTTTCACATAAATAATTGTGTCTGATCACCTCCAGGTCCCAGAATTTGAACATTAGTATCAAACTGCTCAGGATTTCAGAATAAAAAAGGGATATACTATCAACTGTATATCATCAACTTGTCTTACTACAGTACCCCTGCTAGGGAATATTTGGAAAATACAAGAACATTTAGGTTAATCTGAAAACAGCACTTAGTATTTCTGCCACACACCATCTAATAAACACATTATTGATTTAATGAAATAATATGATTTTGCGCCAAATCTCTCATAAAGAGGTAAAGGTACATATCATATTTCAAATTCATTGCACTCGGTGAACTGATGGCTATTTACACAGATACAGACTTCAATCAGTAATTTATATATCACCAGTTTTAATCATGATTTAAATTGGCAGCCCAAAAACATCTGTGCACACATACAATGAGGTTAAAATTATTTATGTCTTCACTGTATTTCTGAAAAGTGACAACTCAGGAAATAATTCTTAAAAGATGTCAGCTGTAACTAAATGTAGTTGTTTTCATCAAAGGAAGAAGTCTTTCTTGGGTTAATGACTTGTATACATTGTATCTACAGGCACTTAATTAAGAAGCTACACAACTCAATACCACCTTTTGTGCTTACATGTTTTTATGTTGATACATATTACAGATTTCATGTCATGCTTTATATTTATTAGATAATAAGGGGGTTTATGGTTTAGAAAAGCTGGAATTACATTAAAAATAATTTAAAAACTCCTTAAAGTATTGTTCATCAGTTCAGTGATGCCTGAGATATGCAAGAAAGAAAAAACAACAAAAAAAACATTTACAAAACCTGTTTTGCATTTTAACTAATTTAAACAAAGAACTACATGGGATTTGTTCACTGTACAATTGTTCATCCAATTGTTTTGGTTTATCAAATTCTAGAAGTAACAAATTTCATCATCTCACACTCTGTTTTCATCCACAGAATGGAAAATAAGGAAAAGGAAAATAAGCTTTCTGCTTCTTTTGGGGTTTCCTGCTTTTGGTTTGGTTTTTTTTTTTTTTCTTCCCAGTTTCTTGTAATCTTAATTTTGAAACTGAGTGTCACTGAGTAGAATGCAAAATGGAGAAAACAGTGTCACTGCACCAGCAGAGGAAGCCTCTGGCGAAAGCAGTTTAATCACTTCCACAAACTGGTTCCAGGTGTTTAGCTAGCCATTTCCACCAGGACTGTGGTGTGACTTAAAACTTTGGCAGCAAATAGGTAAATAAACATAATCAAACAGTACAGCAAGCAGTGTAGACTTAGGCCTTAACACAGACCAGAATCTGAAAGTCTTATTTTTAAAAGGTAAATATTTAGGTATTTTTTTAAATATAGCTTTCTCCTGCTTAAAAAAAAAAAAAAAAAAAAATCTGAAGCATTATTATGTACCTTTATTATTCATATTAGACTAGGTAGGAGTCCAGTGACTGTTTTAATATATACAGCAGTAGTTTCATATAACATCTTTCAGGATAGAAAACATGCTTTAATATGCTACACATTAAAAATCAAACCACATACATGATGCTACCAGTTTCACTATGCTCCTGCAAGTATCTGCAACATCAGACTATTAGGCACAATGATCACAGAAGAGAAAAACCTAACTGGCAGAAGTCTCAATGGGCTTAAACCAGAACAAAAAACTACACTTAATTTATGAGCTGAAAGTCTGTCTGCAGTTTGGCACATCCAGCACATCACACCATGTAATTTTATAAAAATCAAATAACTTTGCAAATCACTTCAAATATTTCCTTTCTCATTGGTTTTAATCATGTTTGAAAGGAGGGAGAAAAATTACAGGATGAAATGAAAGGAAAATGTAATGATCTAGGACCATAATTCTCATGAACAAATGTTCCTACATTTTTGGATTATGGACCACTGTCAAACTTCAGACGTAACAGGGAACCACTATGCAGCTTGCACATCAAACTTTTAATTAAAACCCCTAAATGGATGACATGATACTGCAGATCAGTATCATGCCATGATTATTTGTGTCTGCAGATCATAATTTGGAAACAAATATATTAAAGGATTAATTTTCCAAAAGGGAATGCTAGTTTCTGGGCTTCTTGGAATAGCCATTCTACCTATTGAGACACAGTATCTCAGCATGCAAACATCTTAAGACCTCCAATCTATGAGGGTTTAATAGTACAAGTGAAAAACACTAGCTTGAGACAGAGTTTTTTCATGAAATGTCATGAGACAATTCCAAGATGACTGTATGAAAAAAATACTACTTTATCCTGATCTCTTCCTCTCAATTTAGATTGGATTATTGGATCGGATTCTGTTGGGGGGGAAGCTCATGGGAGTTTTTTTGTTGGGTTGGGTTTTTTTTTCTGCTAAGTAAAACTTACCAGACTCACAACCTCTTTATTATAAAGTACCCATAAAGCGGGGCCAAAAGTGATTCACAAAGGTGTCCTAGAAAGGACCAGCCTATGAACAGAAAAGCTCTACTTGCTTCAGTTCAGGCTTATCACTGCAGAATGTGGAGCAGTGTTGGGGTTTATATATAAACGCACAGATATATTATTTGTTACCATCTGTGTTTACAACATAGAACACAAACAGGTTTCATATATATGTGCATATGAAGCCGTTCAGAAGGCAAATTAAAAAAAAAAAAAAATAGGGAGGGAGGGGGGAAGACTGCGTTAATCTTAAGGGTTCTAAATTTGTTTAGATAAAAGGTGAGGGGGAGAGGGGGTGTTGTCCCAAGCTGGAGTAGGACAGCCGCGGCTGCCGGTTTCTGCCCCGAGTGACAGAGAAGGGGAAGCGCCGTTAATCACCGCGTTCTGGGAACCGGCAGAGAAAGAGGGAGCAACTGCTTTCCGCAACACTTCCTGCGATAAGGCAGCCAGCGCTGGCACACGGACACGGACACACAGGCACACACACGAGGCTGCAAACGTGATCCGCAGCCCTGCACTCAGGCACACACACAGAGACACGCTAAGTCCTTTCAGCTCCAGCCCGACGTGCTGCGGGGGGTGCCGAGGTCCGGGCAGGGGAGCCCGCGGTTCCATCCCTGCCTCCCCCCGTACCAGCGGCGGGCAGAGCCGGCGCCTCTCCGTGACGCTCATTCACGACACGGACCCAGAACTTCTAAGCTGAACAAAGGAATCCCGGCTGATACAGCCGGGTTTGGATTTCTTTCTACTTCTTTTTTTTTTTTTTTTTTTTAACTCAAGGACGATCCCAGCAAAACTTTCTTCGCTCGGACCCAACGCGGTACCCGCGGCCCCTTCCCAAGGCACTAAGAGAAGTCTTTAAAGCCTTGCAAAGAGCTGTAAATAAGATAGAGGAGAGAGAAGTATCGGCATTAAGGCCAACATCTCCCTATATCATCCGATAACTTCCCCTTACATGCACAGTACGAGTTTGCTGATCACAGCTTTTCCACTGTACCAGAGCCAAGTGCAGGCAATTACTTACACTTATGTAGACTTCTGTAAGAGATAACAGTTATCTCTATTGAAAAGACACAAGCTAGGGGGTTTTTTCCCTCTTCTTTTTTCTTTTCTTTTTCCTTTTTTTTTTTTTAACCCCTCCTAATTTGTCTGTCACTACTGACTGCTTAAGAGCACAGACGGGTGTCTGTGCAGGGCACCGACTCACCCTGCACTCCCCAGAGCCCCACGGCGCACCGCCAAAGGGGGGGTCCTGTTCGGGCCCGGAACGGCTCTGCCGAACACCAACCAGCCCACCCCGCTTCTGCAAAGCGCACCGACTGCCAGAGCTGGGCCGTACCCCGCTCCCACCGGGCAGGCCTCGCAGTGCCCGGCCTCCCGCACCCCGGGGCGGCCGGAACTCGTCCGCGGCCCCGCAACAGCCCCTTGGGCGACGGGGCGTCCCGCCGTGAGGGCCAGACCCAAACCACCACACCCGGGCATGTGAAGCCACCGCGGGCCCGGGCGCCTCCACCAGCCACGTCCCCGCGGCCAAGATAAAGACAAGAGCAATCTACGCACTTCTAATGCAAATGAGATGCAGCCCTCGGGCGCTTAGCAAATTGCCAATGCATTGGGGATGCCCCTGCTCTTTTAGCTTTGTTTCCACATGCGCTGAAAGTTGAGGAGTGCTGGTTGTGTTTTACTTCCCACCACTAAAGGACACGGCACAGATAGAGCAAGTAGGAAAACTGATCATTCAGTAGCATCGCTTACGGACCAGCTGGCCTGTGCCGGCATCTTTAATTATACCCAGGTAAATCTACCAGTGCCATCTCACTGGTATTTCTTCTGAAATTGGTGTTGGAGGCAGCATCTCCAAGCAAAAGAAGATACGCTGCATCTATGGAGTCACCACCTCTGCATTCACTTTTTAAGCAAAATTGTCTGACCCTTACACATCTGAGAGAAAGGATTTCTGCATGGACGATGTACCTGTATTTATAAACCAGAGGCATTTTACAGGCTGCAGAAGCATTACATGATAGCAATGAAAGAGGGCTTCCATTGCCTCAGTATGAACTCACACATGTGTTTAAAGCAGATATTAAAAACATGATTCACTGTAATAAAGACATCCCAAACAACTACTTAAAGTGATTCAAAATACAACATTTGGGGGTGGGGAGGTGACCATACGCTGCATTTACTCCTCCCCTCCCCCCTTCTCCCCCGAAAAAAAAAAACCCCTCAGAAACTCTAATAGTAGTAAATAAAGAATAATGATGATGGCAGATATTTATACTTTATCCAGAAGTACAGCAGGGTTCTTAATAAGATTAGGTCTCGCTTTCAGTTTCACTCACCACTGAACTAGTAAGCTTTGAGGACTGCGCTCAAGAGGTGTGAAGTGTTACCTGGGAGTTACAGAAAGTGCACCGGCACACTCAAGAAAGACAGAATCATACTCTACAAGGGAAAATTATGGCTAAAACAGAAGATACAAGTCTAAAACACTGCTCAACAAATCTTTGCTTCCCCAAATGCACAACATAGTAACAGGAGCTCCGAATACTTACTAAACTTATGCAGAGGAATAAGTGAGTATCTGTTGCGTGACTTACAAAGCCAGAGGAAAAAGGAACAAATTTTTCATGGAAGCTTCGGATCACACAGGTGGCGTTTGCCTCATTCACATCCTCCTCCTTTCACTGCACTTCAATGTGAAGAAAACAGCCTTAGCAATATTGATCTCAGAAATCCAAAACATTGCAGACACCACACTGCAGCAACAGTTGAATCTGCTTCGCATGCACTGACGTACCTCCTCAATGTCTGAAAGAAATTCCAGTTCCAGTCAGCCCACAAGAGACATGTTGCCTGACTGTACCTTGATGGTATTGTTTATGAAGAAGATGATTTACACATTCGTAATGATTTAAGCAGCTACTTTGCATACATTACAGAGAGAACCTGAAACATGTGACCTGCTTCACAGGGCAGGATTATACCTCTGTTCTTGTTGTGTCATGTGCAACCACATTATTTAGTAGTTAAAGCCCAAGCGAGCACTCTGGTATTCCATTGCCCTTGCCGCGCATGCAGCCCGAGAGTTTCGGCATGCTTCTGAAACCGAAGCTTAGCCTCCCAACTTCTAAAGATAGACAGTTAAATAAATGATATAATTGTCAAAGGGGCTCAGTCAAACCTACCACATAGTTCTGCCCACTCAGGATTATGACGTTTGCTGGCAGACTTTTTAGGACAGGAAATCTTTCATGGTGCTAATAAATTTGTAACAATGATCATATTCTTAGGGGTCACTCCAATACAAACTTTCATTAGCACATACACCACCTCTAACAAAGCACTGAGAATATGTGTGTGATCATCATCAGTTAGAAATAAACAGTAAGAATTTTAAATCCGTTTTTTCCTGACACTGTTTAACTAAAAAAAAAAAAAAAAAAAAAAATCCAAAAAAAAAAACCCAAACAAAAAAAAGAAAAAGAAGTCAAAAGCTTTTCAGAAAAATGCAAACATCCAAAGTACGGCTGGGCTTACGGCCTGTCAGTGCTCCTCCATAAATTTAAGTTGGCTTTATTGATCCATACACTTCTAATGCATAAAGTTCACTACTGCTTTGATAATTACAAGATAATTAAATACAAGACAGAGCATGTATCATGCTGGGGAATCATTTAGTGAGTGAACTGTTGTGCTGAAAAGTGGAATTCTTTCAGTCACTCACGGCGTGGTGATACATCAGTAACAAACCGAACAGGAGCTATTCTGGGGATGATCCAACCGCTACCAGAGCCACAGAGGGCAGCAGTAAAACAGAAGGTTTGGAATTAAATTGAAGTCCTGCCACACAGGCCTTCACATTTTGCAAACACATGAAACAAGAGCACGTTCACCTGCAGGTTTACCGCAGCCCCAGAGCAAATACAGCACTTGACATATAATATGTAACAAAAAAAAAGTCAATGTCTCACAAATGTCGAATTAAGAAAAGAGAGGAAAACTGGTGGGTGGAGGGGGAGGTATCTTAGCAGCACCAGGAGTGAAGGCACCAAAGCTCTGTTCACAGCTTTGCTACTGGCTCACTCTAACACTGCAGTTATTCAGATTCCCTGCGCCTTGGCTCACTCGTCAGTACAATGGGTATAATACTTCATCCTGTCCTTAAAAGGCAATTACTGCTTGTAAAATACTCTGGGAACCTTGATTAAAATGCACTGCAGCTTTGTGATAAGTATTGCCTCTGAAAGAGCACACGAGCTTGGATTTGACGGTAGGAAGTACTACCTGACAGCTGGAAAAGAAAACTAATCATTCTGAAGGAGAAGTATGTGCTTGACCTATGCACACCTGTAGGTGGATCCCTCCTGGAATATTTTCTTTTTTTCAGTTATTATGTGTACATTGCAAAGAGAGCAGCAGTGAGAATGGATAATTAAAAAGCTTTTGAAAAGCTCTGGTATTTTCACCAGAGGATCAGAGTGGGCTGTCTTCAAGAACTCTGATGCACAACTATATGTAATTAAAAAAAATAATTATTTGTAATGCTCCTCAAACCCTGTTTTCATTAAGGAGGGGAGAAAAAGAGATCACTTTAAATACGAATGCTTTATGAATAAAGAAATTCTTTTTAAATTGATGAGCATTCATTTTCCCATACAGTCGCATAAAGTCTGAGTAGTTCACCTAAAACATAATTATCAACGTTTTAAACCACATTTTCCCCTTGAAAATACATAAATAAATAAGCACGCCAAAATCTTTTTTGTTCATTAAGAGCCAGATCCAGCAGAAAACATCTGCAGACTTCTAGACCAAGCAAGCCCTGGAAGGCCACGGGTACTGGCTGCACCTTGTGCCAACCCCAAAAATTTGGCTGGTTCAGAAAGATTTAAACAAAACAAGAAAAGCCCTGCAGCTTTACATGTCTGGGAATTGTGGAACTGCATTAGGTTTATGAATAAAGAATAGGGGTGAGAAAAAAAACAACTCCTTTTAAAAAAGGAGATCCCTGTCTCTCCCGTCCTCCGCCATTCCAAGTTCTAGACAGTGGCTCCCCTTCCTCCCCAGGTATACCACAGAGCTGTCACCAGCAGCTACAGCCCAAAATGTTCACCTGCACCCCTTGCCACAGAGGAGATAGGAGGTCCCAAATCCAGTGCTCACCACCTCTTTGCACATCCAATGGGTGCTCAAGCATCCAGCTCCCAGCCACACTCCTAGACATGCAGTAGCTGCCACCATCCAACGCAAAGGAGTGTCCCTGGGATGGAAGCCAGCTCAAGTTGTTCAAAGGCCACTGCAGGGCCACCACAGAGGGGCAGACACTGCTCGGGGTGAAGAGACACTGCTGGGAAGGTGGCCTAGGGCACAGTGATCTCCCCTGAGCTAGCAGCCCCTCTTAGCTCCATGGAAGGATTGGGCTCTACAAGCAGTCCAGGATTTCTACCACAGTCTTGAACAGACTCCAAGACGCAGTGCTTTGGCGACCATGGGCACCCAGCGGCACATATGTAGGTTTCGGGCTACCCTGAATGTGTGCATGCATGCAAACACAACGGGGTAACTGACAATGTCGGAATGGCTGCCTGCTGAAATAAAGGAAAAGTTTAGGAAGACAGTTTAGGACCAGGGCCCTGTTACTGCGGCAGATGAAAATTTAAGAACCTGCTGCTACAGTATTTGCCACGTTTTTAGACTTCTGAGAGAAATAATGGCTTTTTCTTACTAGTTCTTCATTATATCTCTCTCTGGGAAAGCCAAGCAAACTACCACTGATTTAAGTCACACTTTGTCTTCTGCCCGATTCTGAGGACCAGCCTACATTTCAGATCAACACCCAGCTCATCTCATGAGGCTGGCCCTGCATGGGGAAAAGGACCAGGAGGGGTTTGAAAAGACCTAGTAACAGTACACCCATGTGTTCTGCATAAAGCTGTCCCAAAGTTGGGTTTCACAGCGTTCATTTTATAGACACCTCCTCAAGAGGAACAGCAGCTGCAGTATGCTGCCTTGGTTAGCAAGATGTGATACACGCAGAGATATGTACTTAGGAGAGCACAGAGGGACTTTGTGTGACGACCATATAACTGCAGACACTTTGCAGGTGTGTGTTTACAATACTATTTATGTAGTGCCGAAAGTGGACTACATTAATACACAGTGTGCATGATTCACTGTCACTAGTCCTGCCTTCCAATACTGTGGACCCTAAGATAAATAACATCACTACACCCACTCCCATACAATACACAGGCTTGTTAGTTTACTTATATACACACAGTTTCCAACTGAAATAAGAGAATTTTTTTAATTATAAAAACTTCTTGAAGTGAAACCTTTAAGAGTTGAAATGAGCCAGCTGACCAAAAAAAAAGCAAACTGTGAAGCCAAGAGACTTGTATTTAAAAGCGTAAGTTGGCTATCTTAAATAAATAACAAGAATCTGAACACACACTAAAATAAATCTTGTTTTTTAACAATTCTAGATACAAACAATCATCATATTTACCATTACGGCTTTATATACCTGTTAAATTACTGCTTTCAAAGCCTCTCGAAATGGACCAGTATCTTTGAACTAAAATGTGTGAAGGTGCTCTTGTGGGAAATACTGCATCCTATATTAATTTTTTATTAAAAGAAAAAAAAAAAAAGGAAAACAGAAAAAAGCTTACACAGCCTCAGAAAAAAAAAAAGTGGCAAAAATCCCAACTTTGTCCATTCATGCTTTGATTCTTTCTTTGCTGTAATAAAATTCTGTGAAAATGTTGCCAGAAAAAAAGTCAATCTCCGCAAGGACTTTTTCATCTTTCTTTAAAACCAGGGAGTAATGAGCCTGCAGATGCACAGTATGCTATAAAGATGAGATGCTTGTCATTTTTGCCCATGTCCAACATGTCGTGAAGAATAAAAAAAGAAAAAAAAAAATGAAACTCTAAATTCTGTCTATGAAACAACCCAGTAAGACACCAAGGTGATGTCTCACAAATCGGAACAGCAGCGGTAGTAACATCTGTAAGCTCAGAATTAAGGAGACAGCATTTCATTTCTACACAATTTTTAAAAAGTGTTTTAAAATGCCTCATCCTATTCTATAGAATGGGCACTAAAAGCCATAAATAACTGGATTGATAACTAAATTCACCATCTACTAGAAGAATGATTCCTGAGATAACTTAAGAAAGTAAAAGCTGAAGAGATTGCTACTAGCAGTTAATGGGATAACGCGACTCCAAAGTCAAAAAGAACAAACTATCTTCCTTTCATTAAAAGAGGAAAAACAACAAAAAAAAAAAACTTTAAAGGTACACAATTAGTTAGCTTTGCAGCGATTAATTCAACAACTGCGAAGCCAAAAACAACTTTAGGCACTTAACCATGAAACTGTCAGTTCTTTTTGCTTGACGATAAAGCATCCAAGAAGTAAACATTAACTTCTGTTTTTTCTATGTACATATTCCATCAGGAGAAGATGATAACCAAAGAATTCCCAAGCAAGCTCGTCAGAGGCTTTTTATACCTGACAGAGGTGAGATGTGCCTGGATTATGTTTTCCTCACTGCCAGCTCTAATAAGACAGTTCATACTCTTCCTTAAAACTTGACAGAACTAAAATTGGATTGAAAATCTCTTTTGCGGGAAACAAAGACCTCATCGCAGTAAGAGAGCTTAGAGAATGAAGAGACCCCTATACTAACCACATCCTCTCCATATCAAGGCAAAAGCAGTCAGCAGCTCTTCCTTAGACCAACTCTCCTAAGGAAGCAAATGGAAATTCTGCCCACATAAGGAATGCTAAAGTATATTCTTCATCATCCCTTCCAAATAAACTCCAAAACTGAGTAACTACTGAACAAAATGAAAACGGGCAGGAAGCTAAAGAGCAAAGTAAAAGAACAGATCAACACATTTCTCTGACCTGCAAGTATCTAATTCAAGCACATTCTTCTTACAAGCAAGATGCCCATGAGCGTTTTGATGGCTGCTCATAATCAGATGTGTCACTCACAAAATTATAGTGTTTGGGGAGGGTACTGGGCAACTGAAAATGGGTTTTGCTAGAAGTATGTCACAAGCACATCTTTTAGTCACCTCAGAATTGCACACAACTTCACTTCATTCCTTCGCACTGGCTGCGTGTGGGTTGCTTCACAGAAATACAACTGCAGTAATCTGCTTGACAGTAAACAGTAATCAGTAAACACTATTTACTGAGCAGATACATGCCCCTGCTATTCCTTCAGCTTACCTATCCCCCACCTCTTGCCTTCCACTCTCAACCCTCTCGCTCTTGGAAATTTTAGAGGGGGGATAAATAAATACAGGTAGTGAAATAGTGAAATGTCGTAGCTGGCACAGTTTTCCTCTCTGAATGGACAAATTCTTAACTCCATACAGCTCCAGACACTGAAGGATTAGATCCTAACCAGGGAAAACACAGGAAAATGGTAATAAATATCGCATGGTAATCCACAGGAACTTTGGTCCCAATGTGATTTTCCTATAGTATCCTAAAATAAATGGCATTACAACATCCATAGTCTCAGCTCATATATCAGAGCGCGCTCTCCCTCTTGCCTTTCCTTCTTTCATGTAGTGCATTTTCTAAGAAAACGTATTTTTTTCCGCAGAAGTAAAGTCAATGCAGTCTCATTCCTGACTGAAAGCAGCACAGTAGCTCAGTGAAAACTACCACGGACCAAACCGCACAGCACAGAACTGCAGCTGAGGAGTGCGGGGTTTATGGCAGCATTATTCTGGTAAGGTCTCACCAGAAATTCCTTCTGACAAGACAAAGGAAGTCACAGTTTGTTGGAGATAAAAAATAAACAAATTGTATTCATATGCAGTAAGAGCACATGTCATAGTGGATTTTCAGTTCTCTTTCTATTCAGGCATGTGTCTTTTGTGCAATAAATTCTGAAAACCCAGGAAGGTAAAGCTTGCTTAACCATGAGTCTCCTTTCCCCCAGTAAAATAAATTCCACAGCTGCTTTTTCTTTCTCCTACGACTATTTTTTAAGCTCCCTTCCACTGACAACTCGCCACTGTCACACTCCACCATTGAAACTAAAAACTTCAAAGATGCCAGCTTTTCCGATTCTTAATTTTATCCCATTCTTAATATTATCCCATTTGTATTTGCATTGGCAGAGCTACTAGGTCATCTTTGTTAACAAAGTTTTTCACATTCACAAATAATATTGAAACAACTGAAGAAGATAAAAAAGGAAAAAAAAGGTAGACAAACGCATTTTAAATGTTCCTTAGATAACGCAGTACCAGAGCAAATCTCTAAGGAAAGTTAAGCTGAAACTGCCATGAACACTATATAAATTTGCACCACTGGGATATTTAAGGTCCAATAAATCTTACTTTCCAATGGTTTTAAAACTCCAGAAAACAGGTTTTCAGCTCTAGACTCCATATGTTGTAACAAAACTGTCTACCTAGAAGCTATCAACTCAGACCTGCCACCTGTGAGAAATACTTTCAGAACATACCCATGTTTGCTGAACTACCAAATTATGAAAAC
The DNA here is from genome assembly GCA_039877255.1 of Loriculus beryllinus. Taxonomy (NCBI): domain Eukaryota; kingdom Metazoa; phylum Chordata; class Aves; order Psittaciformes; family Psittacidae; genus Loriculus; species Loriculus beryllinus. The sequence continues at coordinate 69,798 of JBCJKH010039810.1, forward strand.
CTTCATTAAGAAAAAAACAAACCACAAACACACATATATACATACATAAAAGCCAACCAAACAACTTACTCCTTTTCTCTTTGCATGATAATGCTCAAGAAAGTCGGTTAAAAATGCTCCTATTTCCAATTCAGATTCTTATTAATTTATGTGAACTATCTCATGTTACAGTCAACAACATGAAACCAACAACTAATTGTAAAAAAAAAAAACTAAATTGAAAGCAATAAAATCCAGCATGGTTAGGACATGATATGCTGAACAACAGCAGAAGAGCCAAGAGTTAACGTCAACCTAAGAAATCACACCACTGTGCGATTTATCTGGTATTTTTAAAAAGTCTAACAATTGCTAAAAAATATCAGATGGTACAGAAAAGCATTTTATTTACTGTGCTGCAACTTTCTGCAGCTTGGTTATATCAAAAGCACATTCTGTGGATGATGAAAGTCGCTACTTTCCTTGATCTGTCAAAACCATCCTGATGCCCATGGCATGGCACACAATTTTATGAAGGCATTTACAGCCTTCTCACATGGATATGCCTGTAGTCCAGAGCATAGTTGATGGGGAAAAAGAAGCAAGCATGCCCATGAGGACAGTGGGTAGCTGCAGGGCTCAGAAGCAGGTGCACCTCTGAAACCTGCATTATATTTTCATTCCCCTTTGGGAAGCCAACTGACTTCAAACCAAAAGAATCACTGTTAAAGCTGACAGACCAAACCATTGTCCCGTCAAAGGGCAGCTATGCACTGTGGCCTGACCATCCCAAATGGGGCAGAAAAAACACAAGATGGAGCTTTATGAAATGTTACTGTGTCCTGCCTCCACTGGAACTGCTTTAAAGTAGCAAACTAACAAGTAAGTGTAACTGTAGTAAGTGCAATATGTAAATACCACAGTTCACTCTCAGTAAGTTGCAATGTTATGAGGAAGTTTCCTGATGAGGATCAGATCTGACTCCAGATGAAGTCTGCACAAGTTTTGTCCCTTACCGGTACATGGGGAGATCAGAGGGGTTTAATCAATCTTTGGTCATACCTACGCTTCTGTTGCCAGGCAAAGCAGGTTAGACTGACTCTCACAAAAATTCACCTAAAAAATCAAACCAGCCCAAACATTAAAAGAATTTTTTAAAAGAACATAAAAACTAAAATCAAGTTATGTTAAACTTTGTTTTCTCACTGGCAAACTTCATGTTGTAAACAACTGAAGGGCATGGATGCAAAACAGATTCTTGACTAGATTTGTAAGCTTTTCCAGGGGTTGTAATATCCTGCATGTGATGACATCATGAAACTAACAAGTAAAAGTTGGGTTTCAATTTGTTCTACTTTTCCCTCATTAGTCTCTGTGTCAGAAATAGAATAAGAACCCTCATTAAGTCACATTAAATTCTTTAAACTCATTAAGGGCTCAGAGAAAGAACAATACAAACACTGGTGTTTTTGTAAAATATTATGCAACACAGATGGACTGCCATTTCCATGTAATTTTAGAACGTATGTATGTGCACATAGCAGCCGAAGAGAGACCAATATGTGTGAGGGAGAAATGGAGAGGCAGAGTAACAGAGACAAGGCAGAGCATACCTTACATATGACAGAATGATACCTAGATAAAAGTGGATTATGCATGATCACTTCTGACCCAATATAGATGAAGCACTTAATGCTTTGTATCCTGAACTGTGTCAGAGTTGGAGTCAGAGCCATATCCCACATTTCTTTTCAGTTCATGATTCCTCAGAACTTTTTCCAAGGAGAAGGCAACCTTGAGGGCCACACAGCCAACAGCAATCAAGTGGCAATCAGACTTTCTGACCATGGACTACCTTGATTGCTGCTGCTGTAGCCTAACATACCACCTGATTGCAGCTGAAGACACAGCTACTAGTCATGTTTATGGACTTACATGTAAGATACAGGTGTGTGCAGGATTTCAACAGTACTGGAGAGGATCTCTGGGTGTGCAAAGGGTGGGTATTTGTTAGAAGATTTATTGTAGCTGAATTACTCAGATATATGTTTGATAACTTTTGATCCTACCCCCATAAGACTGGAAATATGAGCTCAATGCCACAAAATTATTTACATTCCTATAGTATGTTCAAACAACTATTACAGAATTAATTTAATCCATTATATTATTACTTCTTTTGTGATAGAAACAACAGGCAAATATGAGTTTAGTCCTAAAGAAAACTCCAGAATTGAAGAACATGGAAGGAGACTAATTAGGTGGCATGTATTTCAGACGTCCCTAGCAGGCCACAGAAAGAAAACTGTATATAGAGTAGATGAGAGACCCAAGTTACTGTTCCTTTCCTTCCTACCACTGAAACAGCTGAAATGAGATGTGGGATTTTCACTGAGCAACCAGACCTGGGTGGCAGGCCAGCGCGAGCAGGCAGCCTCCACTCTGAAGCTCTCTTCTCCCATTTCTCTATCAGAGTCAGATACTGTTTACCGCAAGGCACATGGTAAGGCTAATCTATTTTCACAAGCTTTTGCCTCAGGTATGTGGGGCAAGGTTTACTTTATTAATTGTTTCTGTGTGCATGCGTGTCCATATCTATGCATGCAGGAGGAGAAAGCTTGGCAATGATCAGCATGTATTGCAAATATGGTTTATAATCTGTAACTGCAGCTGGCAAATGTCTGATGAGTATATTTAATACAACTAAAAATTAGAATACTAAATAAAAAATGCAAACTATGTACAGATTAGGAAGCTGAAATTGGAAGTATCTTGCTTTCAGTAATCGAACTCATGAAGCAATGTTTCACCTACATACTAAGTTTTGGATGATGTTGCATATAACTCACAGCATTTGCTTGAAAAGCGGCATGTGAGAAAGTTAAAAAGAATCATACCCCAAAGAAAATAGCTTTATCCTAACTCATTTAACTTCCATTAAACATTAAACCACATCTGCACATAGGAATTTTGGGTGATACTTAACTTCAGTATCTACTTCAAACTTTTTTCTAGAGCAGTTGAGAATTTGCTTTTTAAAATAAGCCCAGTGAAGTCACTGGGATATCCAAAAACAGTCTGAAAGGTATCTGTCTAGGCAGAGTTGGCTATGTTCTTTTTAATTAACTACTAGCAAAAATTCCCCCCTGCTTTCTTTCTTCTTTTTTTTTTTTTTTTTTTTTGTGAACCACCAAGCTGTATGTTTAATTTTTTAAGTTTCAGTATGTATTTCAGACTTGCAGACTTTGCAAAGTAGGTCAGGAATACCCAGAGGATACACATTTGAAGGCTACAGATAGCAGAACACACCATTTACGGCTTTGTATATACACATACATACACATGCTATATAATATAGGTAGATAGATTCAATGATTTAAACACATTACATCTATACTGTATTTCAAGAACATTCAGATATTTACACTGTTAGATCACCATTCATTTTAGACCTACACTAGTGCCAGCTGCCAAAAAAGGTACACAAATCAAAATATGTTACCTTTGTTCAAACAATACTGCTGTTCATTATATAATAGAAACTGTCATGCTTAATCTTCCAGGAACCAAAAACTGGTACATTCTTGGATCAGAGGTGGCTTGAAATGGTTTGAGGCAAAACTGAAGCATATTGTTTAAGTAAATCTTGCTGAGAAACATAAGTGCATTGATGATTTTTAACATCATCTTTTACAGACTTTTTTTTCCCCAGATACATTAATAAACTAAAAATGCTGGCACATTTTCAAAACACAGAGATGAACACATTGGTGCTTTTTCTATAACATTTTTATAATATCAAATTATACATTCCCTCCTGCATTGGCAGACTCGCTAAATGTAATGAGGGATCTGAAAAGGATACTTGAGAACAAACCCCATGGTGAAGTAAAATGTACCTATGAAAATTACATGTTGACTTTGAGAATACCCCAAAACTAAACTTTTCCTTGGGAGTTCTCAGTATTATTCAGTACCTCGATGGTTAGTGCGGGCACTAAGCTACAGGCTGCAATGTTCATTTTCCATTAGAGATGAAAAAATTGCCAAAAGCAGCATATAAAAATATGTCTAAAGCATCGTATAGAGAAATAGACAGAAATGGCAGAAATGCCTTACATTCTTCAGAGTTGGAACTTTTCAAACTTATATTTTAATCTGAGAAAGTGCTAAATAGAAATAAGTGCGCTTCACTTATTGAGGAAAATCTGGTTTGCAGCATTATGATTCCTGGACTTCTTCAGATATTTAAGACTACAAAGCAAGTGCTTTACAATTTCATCTTTAAGAGCACAGATTATACAATATTCATCAGGCAGACACAATCTTACTTATAGACAGACACACACAATTCTGCAGAAGCCAATCCTGCAGCCTTTACTGAATTCAAAAGTCCCCCCGACGTCAATGAGTATTTTTCAAGAAGGAGAATTGCAGGATCAGGCCCCAAAAGTGCTTATGAAGATGAGATGTTACTTCAACAGATTGAATGTTAGATTAAATACAAAGATTGAGGGAAGACAAGTCTGGGGTTTAAACCCTAGGGAGGATTGACATTTAAAGTGTTGCCACTGAATTATAGCTCTCCACATTGGGTGGGGTAACCTCCTACTGGGTGGAGTGTCTCCCCTGAAGGAAGGGAAAACTGGCACAAGCCAACTTGGTCTTTGAACGATTTCCCTACTTGCCAACTTATGAAGTCGTCCTGACGTCAACTTCGTCAAGAAAGTCTATTGCCCAACTCTTTTACCGTAGAAAGTTTGCTTGTGTTCAAAACCCCACCAGACGTAGAAAAGAAATCAGGAAAAGAAGCCAGAAAACAAGATAAAGAAATTAGAAAATAAAAGAAAACAGAGCAGACTGGATTTTCTTAAGCACAGTTAATTTTAAAAAATCCTTTTGTTGGGTTTTCTCATTTCTAATATCAGCTTAATAGAAACAGATACAGATAGCAAAAGACTATTACTGAACATAGTTTAAAATCTAGTTTAGCTTTAAAATATGAGGTGGAGAGTGCACAGAAAGTGGCCGCTCGGCAAGATAGGATCTCTCCTGTCTTCTGCAATGGGCAGTGAGTATCTTCCCAATCAGCGTCACTAACAGGTGTAAAATGCTCTCCTATTGGGAAAATAATATTCACTGAACTGCTACTAAAGGTACTTTTAACATATTACTCCCCTCTGAATCAAAATAAATCATTTCTCCAAAAGAAAGCTTCAGGTGCTGGGTGAGAGAAGCGGGAGTGGGGAGGGAGGGTGGAGGGGGGGCACAGACAGAGGACACCAACCAAAAAAAAAAAAAAACCAAGAAAAAGGATAAAACATCTCAAAATGCCCATGGGAAAAGGAGAAAAAAAAATAAAAATTAGAAAACAGTTTAAGTTACCGTAACCTGAAATGCACCACCATCACAAAGAGCAATTGGAGAAATCCAGCAGAGCTCAGCAGGAAAGATTTTTTAATAACAGATTGAAAAACAAGAATAAAAATAACTGCATCAACAGAGCCTTTCTTCCTCAGGCCACAAGCCCATTTTTACTTGAAATTTAAAAAAATGGCAGTTTGGCCACTAAAACCAATCCAGAACATTTATTAAAAGTTAAAAGCTACCAATTACTTCTGTCTGTTCTTTTAAAGCAAAGTTTGGCATTACGTCAGTTGGTTTAAAGAAAACAAGAAAGAGAGAGAGAAAGAAGGAGAGAAAGTTTCCTGCTTGTATAAATTAAACCACCAGGGAAGGTGTCTAGCCACTTGTAAAGCATTTATTAGAGTTTTTTAAAGGGCTAGTAACATTTTAAAAATTAAATATTTTTTAAATACATTGGGGGGGGGGGGGGGGAAGTCCATCTGAGCCTAGAAAAAAAGCAGACTTACGAGAAATTAGACATGCATTAACTGCAGCTAAGAAAGTAAAAATTACTGTTAGGACTAAACCCTGCAATCCAAAATAATGTATTTTCAAGGCAGAAAAAATCCTACTGTAGCTGCTGCACTCGCACATATCCCTCAAGAGCATGTAAAAGTTCCACCGAACTTTACGGGATGGAACCAACTGGGTTCTGTAGGAACGTCCTACAGAAGTGCCACTCATGGCAGCTATGCAATTAAATGAAGAATTTTCTCTCTATAGCTTTTCCAAATCCACATATAGGGATTCGCAGCAGGAGTAAGATTCCTTAGTTAGTGCAGCAGGACAATAATAAAAATCACTGATAGAAAGATTAGCAATTTCTATTAAAATTTAGATGTATTTTTCACTAGCGGTGTTATTATTAAATTTTAAAGAACCACTTTAAAGGTACTAGAAAATAAGAAACACATAGCACAGAACATGAATAAAACATAGATGACTATTAAGTAAAGTTTCTTACATGCAGCTATGCCAGTTCACTTAAATCACAGTCTTCTAAACCCCATGACGCCAAATCAGAGACTCCTCTGACTCTGGACGACACATCAAGTGGAATGGTGTTCGGTTGTGCAATGCTTTTGGGGTGTGACAAAATGTCCACTGGGGACTTAAATCGAGACCATAGTAGTTATTCTCCCATTGCTCAAGTGTTTCATTTGAGCTTTGGTCTGCATGACAAGAAGTCAGAATAATACACCAGCACTTTTCTCCCCTCCATGCTCCTCTGCCCCAGCAGCGTTTCTTATGTTCTGGGCACGTATACAACTGGCTAAAGAGCTGCGTTCTGGAAGGCCCTTTATTGATTAGGTGCAAAACAACATCAAGAAGTGAATAATGAGCATAATCTAAAAAATGTAGTTGCATGTCTTGCCCTTGTAAACATTTACCATTTAATGGTGTAATTGTACTTTAATCCTTCACATCATCTGATATAACTCATTACGTGTTTTTCTTTTAATTAGCAAACACAATCCAAAAAAAGCAAAGCCCGGAAAGTTTGTACGTACCATAAAAAAATGAAATAGTCTTAAAAGTAATCTTAAAGTAATCACATATTCTCTCTTTGGATGCAGGCTTATCATTTTAAAGTCAAAAAGAGAACTTCATTGGCACAAGGTAGAAAAAAAGAACTCCACAATTCATGACAGTACCAAGAAAAAAAGTTCTTCGCCTTCTCCAGGAGGACTGGAAAGGGCACTTTTATTTATCTTCTGGATAGACAAAAATAGTAGAACCTAGACCAGATATGCTGTAATTAATGTATCCAAAGGTCAACAGGCAATGGTATTTATACAATAGATGGCTGCAGACTATGCTGGTTATAGTATTAATCACCAGTATTTGAAAATAGCATTGTTCTCTTACTAAGTAAGAACTTCAGAAAGTTTCAGAAACTGAAAACAAACTTTTTCTTTTCTTCTCATACCTGCCTGCTGTTCTTTTTAACTAATCGCTTAACTCACGAGGTGTAATATTTGGGACAAAAACGCATGAGTTTATAGTCACCCAGGACTGCCAAAACCAGACCCAGACTACCTCACTAGTTGTGTTGAGGAAACTAAATTAGGCAAGGGCAAACACCAACTGGAAAGTTGTCAGTTTACTGAATGAATGGCTTCATTTTACACACCAGTTAGAATATCTTGATCAGAATATATTTCTGTTTAAGGCCAATACTTTTACTACCAGGTGGCAGTTTGTTTTAACTGAAACTGTATTAAAAATGTAATTTATTTCCACTTTACTTGCACCTAACAAAAAGGGTTGTCAGATTCCCAGCCTGTCGTGTTCAAAAATATTTAACCATAAACTTTCTCACAATGTTATATTTGGTGTTACCCACAAACCTTTATTAAAGTGATACTGCCAGTGTGGCTGCAGTCAAGAGCTGAGAATGCTTCTATGAAGATTATTACATTAAAATATTGTCGAGAGTTTGTTAGAGACATAAATATTCATACACATATTCCCCCACCCCCCAAATTTGGAAGCAAAGTTCCACATAAAAAGAAAAATTTAAATACATACCCAAAGTTGCCTGTTTGTAATTAAAATTTTGGGTTTTTCCTAAACATCTTTGCTAATTTTTTAACTCTTTCACACTGTAATGTAAAATAGGTTTGTTTCAAAGCAACTACCTGATAAAGTGCTAAAAGAGGTAATTCGCATGAACATAAAGTAATTAGTCATTGTTTGCACAATGCTTTGAAAATATAAAACCCTATGTGTCAACTAGCATTAAAATATAATATGATTGAAATACAGAGATTTAACAAGCAACCACTGCATCTCACATTCAGGTCCACAAACAGGAATTAGTGCTATGCTGCTATTAATGCACAATCACGATACGTGAATAGTAATATTCTTCACACGCAGCCAGAGTATGCATGGTAACAGCGCATACTATGAAAGTTTACTACAAACGATGGACAACACATGATAGAAAAATAATCCTGCTAGGGATTCATCAAATAATGCTGAATTTACTCAATCAACAATGAAAACGTAAAACTACCCATAAAGCTACTGTATAAATTATGCTGAAAATGCATTAAAAAGAAAAGTGGGTAACCTGGCTGCATCGTCTTTGATGCCCAAAGAAGTCTCAGATCTCTGAAGTTGGCATTTACATTTTTTTCCCTTTATTAACATTACTGTGAAATAAAGAAAAAATAAAGCCATACTTTCACAGGCAGAGATTGCCCAGTCTTATTTAGAGGATCACAGGAGAAACATGTAAACTTAAAAGCTGATGCAACTTTGCCCTTTACTTACTTTGTTGTGACTACGTATATGCAAAGTTTCAAACAGAGAGAAGTTATTACATATAGCCCCGAAAAAGAAAGTGCGATAACCAGACAGAACAGGGTGGATTATGAACTGACTACTCTTCTCGTATCTGATCTCTCGTTTTAAAAAGGTGAAGCAGACTTCTGTTGTCACAAACAGCCTGAGGATTTACTTGTATATAGGCACTGATGCACTACTGAACTCCAGCATTATTGATTCTATGTGGCAAACATCAAGAAGGTATACATTTTTCAAGAGGAAAAAGGAAAAAGAGTTCTTTTTTCCCCCCCTCTACAGAGAAAGGTGTCACTTGTTTATTTTGACCACGATATTAACAAACTTTCATTCAGTGGTTAAAAAAGAAAGGGGGGGGGGGGGAATCTTTCGAAGTGTTGATATCATTTCCAGACAGTCTTGTCAGCATCACAATTTACAGGAAATAGTTGATGTTCTCAAACAAGCCCTGTATTTACTCATAGACCCAGAGAACTTAAAAAAAAAAAAAAAAAAAAAAAAAAAATGCCTCACTCTTTTGGAGGGTTTTTTTAAAATGTCACTCTGGTGGAATATCTGAGAGAGCTGTCTAACTCCACACGCATACTGCAAACATGAGGCAAACACAGACTGCACTTCAGAAGACTACTGTAACTTTTCTTCTCATTTTGACCACGTCAGGAACTGGCTCTTATCACTACTTTCCTTTGCTGCCCCTCACATTTCTAACTCTGGCAATCTTCTCTTAAATGTTCAACTTTTCCTAAAACAAACAGGAAAGTAACATGATGCCACCAACATCCATAGGATTCAGTGGCGTGGCTGAGTGAGAGTGCCTGAATGGCAAAGAAGTTTGGTGGTTCCTTGGGAGACTTACTGAATTCTATCAAAGCAAACCTGAAGCTGTTACATTATGGTTTGTTTCAGTCAAGATTCAAACTGCGCAGCGCGCTGTAGAAGCAGCGAAGGCAGCACGGTCTGCTTAGCACCTCGCAGTCTTTTCTCGCTAAGAAATCTGTGCCCCTAGGAGGGGACCTGTCCCCCGTGTGCTGAGGTGCCCCGGCCCCGGCCAGGCAAGGTGCTCGCAGTGGCCGAGGCCGCAGCGATGGAGGGGGGCCGGCTCTGCACTCCAGCTCATCACTCATGCCCACAGCTCAGCCGGCGCGCTTGAGAAGTTTGCCATTTGCAGACAGAAAACACAAACCGACTGTGAAAAAACAAAAAAAAAAAAAAGGGGTAAAATATAAAGGAGGCTAGCGGGCCCCAGCAGAAACCGCGTAGGAGTGCCGGGATGTCTGAGCGCCTTGATTTGCACCAGGGAGGCAGATAAACAAAGCCCCCGAAATGTCGACCTCCCCTCCCCACCTCCCTCCCCGGGAGCCGGCTGTATCCCAGGGCAGCGGGGGGGGGGGGGGGGGGGGGGGGGGGGGGGGGGGAGGGAGG
>JBCJKH010039817.1:0-15295 GCA_039877255.1 Loriculus beryllinus
GGAGAGGAGAGGAGAGGAGAGGAGAGGAGAGGAGAGGAGAGGGGAGGGGAGGGGAGGGGAGGGGAGGGGAGGGGAGGGGAAGGGAGGGGAAGGGAGGGAAGGGGAGGGGAGGGGAGGGAAGGGAAGGGAAGGGAAGGGAAGGGAAGGGAAGGAAAAAGGGAAGGAAAAAGGAAAGGAAAAGGAAAAGAAAAAGGAAAGGAAAAAGGAAAAGAAAAAGGAAAACCAGAAATTACCTCCATCTTATTATACTGTTTATATATAGGAGCCTTTCAAAAATCCATAAACTTGAAAACCTCGCATATTGAGAACTCCTTGCTGTTTCTTTTTCCCTGCTAATTATTTCGTGCACTTTATAATAATTTTGAGTGTCAGAACAAAGTCAGGCTTACTTTTGCAACTATAGCTATGGTGCTTCTAGAAATGATTGCTGTCTGTGTGATCACACAGCTGAGGACTCAAATCCTTCCGTCTTCAAGTAATTAATTCAGACGTTTTATGTAAAAGACGCCTTATGTAGAAGAAGCCCACGTTATGTTCATAAACACATATGAAACTAGACACAGAAGGCTTCACTACATAATTACAGTTTTCTTTCGGCACAAGTCCTTAGAAATGTTTTAAAGGTGTATTTTTTAACATTAACATTCAATATGTTAATATACAGGAAGAATAAAAAATATGGGCGTATCGTGCCTCTGAAAACAACTCTTAGGAATTTCAAAGGGGAAGCTAAATTCAATGCTACATTTTTATTAGAAGTTTTGACGTCTCTTACTAGTCTTCCATAGATACTAGCATATGTCAGCATGAAACTGCAGAACAAGAAGTCCATTTTTAGCACGACTCATGTGTCAGTAGCAATACGGATACAGATTAACTTTAATGATGCTTTTAAAAATATTACAAAGCAGTTACATAGCTTTTCACATATGCATTAGAGAGTAAGATTTGTTTGGCCTGCCAAGTAGATAGGTGCCAAATATAGTGAATAGTAGGTGTATAAAATGTACAAAAAATCAGTACTTTTCCCTCTAGAATCCATTTTCTAAATACCTTGAAAATGAGTAAACACAAAAAGGAAAAAACAACAAAAGCAAAACAAAACCAACAGCAACAAAAAATAAACAGAAAAAACCAACAAAAAAACACCCAATCCAACCTAGCTCATACTTTCAGAACTACCTTTTATACTGTTTGAAAGGTGGATTGAAAGTTTTAAATTATTATGGAAACTGAGATCAAACTAGTCACAGAAGAAAAATGCAGTTCTCCATTGTATTTGCTCCTAAGACCATTAAAGTAACTTATGTTTCCAAGGCTAGCAGTGGTTAACTGATTAAATGCATTGCAACAAACAGCTACAATTAAGTCAGCTTGTTATTCTTTTGAAAATAGCATAAAGAATAAATTTCAGCAACCTTTACAAAGGACAGTTGATTTTCTAACTTCATGCACTAGAAGGTCATTTTGTAAGTTCTGAAATCTTGAAAGTCTGATGGGTCTCTCAGTGATGATGTAATCTAGGGGTAAAAGTTACATACAATTTCCATTTTCTTTATCTTCTTTGGGAACAGTGTGAAGACAAACCTGAAACAGAAATACTTAGGTAAATGCACCAGCTCAACTGCAAATATTTGTCAGTTCTACTTCACTGTGGTCCCAAATATCAAGACCTTGCTGTGCTCTGTGTAAATACATAAGGATGAAGAAAAAATAGACCTGTCCCCAGATAACTGGCATTTTGCAGGAAGGGTGTGCATAGCTGTTTGCAAACAAACACCAGTCTGGGTGCAACTCTAACAGCTAGACACTCCCCTGAACCAGAGACTTCATCAATGTCTGGCCTTACCTCGCATCTGCTAGAGGAATCTTCCCTGAGATTCCATCTGAGGAATGCTCTGCAGCCTAACCTTAAGAAAAAGCTGAGAACAAACATGCTTCAAATAAAAGCTGCCCCATAATCTAGGACAATAGTAACAACCATATTAGGCTGATGCAATGATCTGTTACAGGAGCAGCCTTTTGTAAATGGCTCATCAAACAGATATTTTTCATTCAGAGATGAATCCTGCATTGGTTTGTTCGTCTTGAATTTATTCTTCTATTTCCAGAGAAGAGACATGATTTAGCACCTAGTATTTTACAATACCACCTGCTAAACAAAACCAAAAGCAACTTATTGTATTGAGTTGAAAATTCTATTATTGTAATGCAAATAAAAGTTAAAATCAGGGAATGATTCATCAATATGATTATAATAGTCATTATGAAATCAGGAATATAATTCATTAGGCATATAAAGATTAATCATTTAGTACAATGCAAAGTATTGTTCCTTAATTTTTGCAGATCATAATGCTTATAGAAACAAAAAATTATTGTATGGAAACAAGACGAAATTGCATGTCACCTTACTGAAGTTTTTAGTTTCTAGCAACATAGACTGAAGAATAATTCTAAGGAAATTTGAGCTATACATGTCCTGTAGGTAAAATTTAATTTTCAATTGCTTATAACCAATTTATCTTCACAAGCACTAAACCAACTCTTATAAAAATTGTGAATTAAGATACGCATCAAGTAATGCTTGTGTTCTTAAATTGTTTTTCAAAGCCAACCTGGGTTAAAGCTTGCTTCCTGGTAAATGACTTAATCATGTTTCCATATTAATATTTTTATAAGGCAAATATCTTGTAGTCTTACACCCCAGTGTCCATGCTAGAACTGTAAGAGACTGGATTAAACCTGATTTGAGTGCCACTGAGAAGGAAAAAAATACACACTGGGAGTGGGTTATTTCCAACTTACACAACACAATTCAAAATCTATATGACAAGAGCCGAGTTCACTTATTTCTTTTATCGTGGTAGCACTTACTTCAGAAAAGTGAACATAAAATGCGATTTGTTAAATCTACACTTTTAGGATAGCATACCTGTTGTCACCAATTTGTAACCTGCTGTCACCAATTTGTTATCTATTTCTCCTAGGTTTAGGATCCTCTGCTAGCACACACAATCTTTATTTCCAAAACAAATACTTTCAATGCAGTAAAAGTTTTTATACTCAAATTCAATTATTAATTGGATAAATTAAAAATTAGAATCCTCCAAAGCCAAATTAACAAAATAATGTCTGTTTCTACTTGCAAATTCATCTTGTTCCTATGCTTTTTTTCGTGCTCTGTCATTGTCTTGTCTTACAGTTTTTTAAAATAATATGCCCTCTGAGATTCAAACCAGGAAATCCTTTATAATATCTGTATACAAATCCTGACAGGCTGCTGAAAATGTCCCCACTTCATGTTGTTATTGCAGTTTCATGACATGATACCAAAACATACGAAAAAATCTTTTTGCGCTTTGATAGTCTGATGGACCAAAATACAGTTACAGTTAAGATGAATTCCTTACATGTTACCTTGGAATGAAATTAATAAAATTCTTTTAACTACTTCATTATTTACAGGGTAGACCCTTAAATGGGAGATGGTTATCACAACAGCAAATACTATGTTATACATCAGGGAAAAAAAACCAAGTGGGTTTATGCAGGAGAGGAGATCTAGCAGTATTGTGATTGAAAAGACATTCTCAACCCTTCCCTTATCCAGCACAAAATGGTGTGGCTCATGTCACTTATCAGGGTCACAAGAGTGCATTTTTAATGTTTTCCTAATTACAAAGTTTCCTTAAGTCTGCTTTTGCCATCTACATGTTCGGTTAGGCATGAGATTCTGAACTATGTATTTTTCACAGTATTTTCTATGGTCTTCTTATTTAAAGCATTGTAACTTTATTTCTTGATTTGCTGCTTTTGTTTTTAGTGAGATTTGTTTCCGGGGGTGTGTGTTTTGGGTTGGTTTTTGGGTTTTATTTTTTTGTTTGCTTCAAAAATACAGTACCTATTGCGAAATAAAAACCTAGGCAATAGTAAAAACCAGATGTCATGACATTTTTGTGAAAAATTGTTAACATTGAGAAACGGCCATAAGTGAACTTATTTTAAAAAATAAAATAAAGGATAAATTTATTATCTTTACTAATTTTACTTTGAATGCACTTTTCCTAGCTCATAGTCATGCTCAGGCAAAACAATTCATTAGGAAAAATAACATCAATAAATAAAAACTTTAAATCCTCCTTTTGTATTTCAAAATGTGTAGGAATTAAAACTACAAATTCTAAATCTCTCTTAGGTTATGACAGCTAGAACAGTGATTTCATAGGTACAGTTAATAGAATGAGGGACTTCATTAGACAATATAGTTGTTTTCAGTGGGAAACCTGCCCACACAAGCTTGTAAAATCAGGAAAAGCTGCTAGAAGAACTTTTTTCTTACATGCCGTAACAATAAGCTATCACCTTAGCCACTCTGGGAAAGATTCTGCCACTGTACAAAGAACTTTGTTACTACCAGATTTTAAAAATTAAAATCCCTATGCTCTGTATGTGATCAGTTTGCCTCCTAAAGCATAGTTTATTTCACCAATGTCACAGTCTATCTTGCGTCCCAGTATGTAATGCTTATATTCACTTAGGGAGAACAGAAGCAAGTACGTGGGATGGACCTGACGGTGACCTCCCAAATCAAGGTGTATGATAAGGAAGAATCTTTGAATAGATATGTCATTCATTTTTATTGTGAATAACTGCTTATCAGATATGTGTGGTCACATAATAGGAGAAAGGACCTCTGAAGCTGAGATGCAGCAAGAGAGAAGTGTGAGGCAGAAGAGAAACTATTTGTAATAGCAGCTAAAGATATGGAGCACCTAAAAGCTATAGAGCATGGGATAAGGTGTTCAAGGAACAAGAGTTACAGATTTCTTTCAGCTACTGTACTGCTTACTGTTGATATTCCCATACACCAGATGCTTTAAACTTAAACTACAGGAGAATATCAGAGGCAGAGAATAAAAAGCATTTCATACTTTATCAACCTTGTACTCAGTTTGTGCTTTATCAGTTACACTATTACATCAGCATATCTGTCACCATTCCTTACATTCAGAAAACTATTTCTGCCTTAAAACTGACAGAGTCAGATTAGACTCTTCTGCAATTGAATCAATTCTCTGTGGGTCAAATGAGCAATGAGACATCTCTCTCTCATCAGTGAGCTATGTTAGCATAATATTCTAAATATATATATATTACTCAAGTTAAAGTTTAAAGAGGTTTTAATTTTAAAAGAACATCTATGTAAATGTATCTTTGCACTGCCTGAACTGCATATAGTCATACAATCTTTCCATAATGCACAATGATATGTCAATGTGTTTGGAATTTTTTTGTCATGAAAGGCAAGAGCAATTATTAGATCTCTTCTGGGTCATCTGGCAGTGGTCTTGACATATGTATTTACCAGATATTATACAACTGTTTACTAGTTAGCTCAGGGTGATCTAAAACACTGAGGTTTACCTTCGGGCTACAGAAAAAAATGTAAAGTTGTTAGTAGGAATGCAATATATAGATCAATAGTCCTAAAAATTATTTGATACAATGAGCAAGATCATACTAATTCTGCAAAAAAAGGCAAGGGGTTTCACTCTTTTCCAGTGCTAGACAGCCAAAAGGACAAAAGCTGAGTAACAGCTGAGTGCTGCCTTGTAGTTATTTGGTCCAACTAAACACATTAGAATAACTGTTGTCAAATGGAAGACTAGAAAAATGGATGGTGTCTCTTCTCTCATATAAAATCTTAACATTATAGTCTTGTATGACAGAAACTTACAAAGGGCATTTTTCTTAAATGATTGCAGCAAAGTGAGCTTAATATTGTGATATCATCCTGCTAGATAAATAATACTGTAATATTTACTGACATTCTTGGAAGGTTTTGACTTTAGTTTGGCTATGGGTAAAAAAAAGGAAAACGAACATAAAATAGGAAAAACTTTAACTGGTATTAAGCTACTAACTAACCAACAAAAGGGTTTTCTTCGAAAATCCTTCAGAAACAAAGGACCACGTGACTTCTTGGGACTGTCAGTACATAAAGGATTTGATATTAAGGCAAGTCTCTTTCTGTTCTTCAGGTCACGGTAAGAGACTTTTCCTCTCCTGTACCATATGTCAGATACCTAACCATTCCCTTTGCTTCTGCATGTGCTGGTCTTGCTCCTATATATTTAGTAGTTTTGGACTTATTTTCATTAGAGAAAGAAAGAATGCTTAAAATCTATTGTGAAACAATAACTTTCTGTGATAATGTCCAGGTAGCTAAATACACTTTTGTACTCATTAATGTACAATCAAAACATAGTTCAAACAAGAAAAAAAGTACTGGTGCGTACTTCTTGCAAGTTGGATAAATTACTCTTACAAGTGAATATCTATAAATACCTAACATATACCACCTTCAAATATACTTTTTGTGAGAAGACCATTATTCTGTCCATTATTTGAAAGACACAAAATTACTCACCTAAGGTTATTTGGCAAAACGGGGACTGACTTCTAATCTTCAACTCTCGTCCCAGTGCCTAAACATGGACATTTCTTTTTGCTTTTTCTTATACAGATGAGGTAATCAGAAATGCAACAGTATTTCAAGAGGCTATGGGGAGACTTGGGAGAGGCTGTCACTGAAGTAAGGAGAGACAGAGCCTCTGCATTTGACACATTCAGTGCAGTAATAGAGGTAATGTCTTGCCCTTTGTTTGAACCTCCTGTCCTCTTCTAGTTTCTTAACTAAGGCCTAAACTGTAAATAAACTTACTGCAACATCTTGAGTGTCTTACAGTAAAATATGATGAACAATATTCTAATCCCTTTTTCCTTAAAAAGTTAACATGGCTACCTGCAAATGATGTGCATACATACATATATTTTTTTTATCTATGTATATATACACATATACATCTTTCCTGGTGAATACATACATCTTTATGAAGATCTGCATGTGTGAATTTCTGAAGGAAAATATATCATGCCAGTGATACAGAAATTTGTTTAATTAATATGAAAACTGGATAGCTCTTTATTTTGTGCATGTGTGTGTGTACAAGCGCATTTTTTTATTAGCAAACAGAATCTTAAAGCCAATCTTTTTTTTTTAAATATAATTTTTCACTGGAGAAGATAGAACTATTTCCATATTTATTAAATATATTTTACCCAGATAATTCAAAACTATGGTTCTGCATCTCATTTCTACAAGCAGCCGAGGTCATTATGTTGAAAATTTTGTACAAAACTATAATATGGATTGGCTACATTTAGAATAAACTAAAATAGGAACTGGTAGCGATTTTGAGCCTTAGGTCATAAAATTCAACAAATGCAATCATTCCTCTGGTAACACTTATGTTAACTCAGTTTTGGAAAGCTGAATAACTAGGCACACTGGTCAGCTCTTAAATTTCAGTATATTTTGATAGTCACCACATAATTGAATCTGAAACATTTCATTTATTCTTTATTCTGCAGGGATGGTATGTCAAATCAGTATGATTTAACTGTGCATAAATTCTGACATTTTAAGGACAATGACTATGGAAAAACTCACTAAAGGTTATGGCATTTTTCAAGTTTAGCAGTAGCATCTTCCACATTTGATTACAGACCTTCTGTGTATGGAGAAATGCCATAGTAGCACATCAACTGGTGGAAAAGGCAAGGAGACAGGATATCATAATAGATTCACTGGAAATATTCCCCAGAAGGCACAACTTAATGGCTAGGTTGCCCTCTCAGGAGTACTTGTCTCTTTTTCCTACATCCAGAGATGCAGAAGACTGCAAGTTGATAGAGCAATTTGACTACCTTCCCTTTCCTGCCACCATGGCATTTGGAGGTATACTTTTAAAATATGTATGTCTGGACATGAAGATACACACCTGCTGGGATATTTACAAGAGCACATGAACCCTGAAAAAGCTCATAGGCAGAACTGCTCACCACCCAGGTCTGTGCTCATGGCTTCCATTACCACACTTGGATCACATGCAAATTATGAATGAGGGAGTTGCTAGAAAAAAGAACTGTAAGGACAGATAGAGAGCAGAGCTGGATAAAATACAAAATCTTACCTTTTCTTTCTTCTTTGACAGAAAATCTGTGTGAAACAGCGGAGCGTGAGATAAAAAGAGAGTAGATAGCAGAATACCTCAGGACACAGCAGGGAGAAGGTCATTGTCAGGAATCTGTCTGTTCCAGAATGTGGACTCAGATGAAACCACAAAGGGTGCATACATCACTGCAAATGTATTTGCTCACTTTCAAATGTATGACTAGATAACCAGTAAACATCAAAATACTTTAAAATAATGAAATGACTAATGAACAAATGTTGGAGAGCACAAAAAGAAACATCGTAATACCATTTACAAGGATATGAGGTTGCTGGAATACAACAACGTGAGTTAGATGAGAGTCTGGCTAAGAACTAGCCGGCAAAACTCATGTTTTGCTGGTAGCCAGCGGGTGAAAAAGGAAAGGCAAAAGCACTGTATGAACTGGCTTTATCAGCACCCCTTTGTAGCTGGTGTACAAAGACAAGCCCAGCAGTAAGGACACACCTCTCCCCAGCCACTGCCCTCTGTGATTCAGTACACTAACTATAGACATTCCTGCACCACTGAATGTATTAGCTGGGAGAATAGGATTTGACTTTACAACTTTGATATTTACAGTTCTGTCAAAACCCCAACTTTCTTTTGTACTATTTAGAAGAAGTACATATCCTCTGGGAGGGTAGAGGGCTCTATATGAAAATGGTTAATTCAACAGAAAGATGAAGCAATGAAAAATGAGCAGCAAAGAAGGAATTATACTGGTAAATCCTAGTTCTTTGTGCCAGAAACTGATAGCTGTCAGGCTGATCAGTGATGACGACAATGGCCACAGGTCTATGTAAAGAAGTCCCAGAGCTTGCATCATTCTCAGATTCTCAGTGACTTGACAGGTATGTGAGTTTTGATATGTCCCTGAGTATGACTCTGGAGGTAGTTGAAGAACTTGTTTGAAATATCAATCTTTAATGAACACTGGGAATTTTTCCAGCAGCTTAGAGAAGGAAAAGTTTTTATTTAAGTTTGCCAGGTTCCTGACATAACACATCAAAGTCACCCTTATAAAAACATTTGTACTTTTTCAACATATTTTAAATGTTTTAATTCGGTTATCCATATACATAAAAACTAAATATCTTTTAATTACTCTACTTGTGATGAAGTATGCAAGTCAGCACATATTATGCCTTTTTTCTTCAACTGCATCATATTCCCCTTGGTCATCTTTTCTATTTCATGTTTCTTAACTCAAAAATAAAATAGCGATCAACTTGTAGAATTACAAAAAGCACTGTTTGGACCCTCAGTTCAAGAGAGATTTTAACCTGACCAGATCCACCTGGGATCCCCATCCACACCCCTCGGCACCCAGCCCATGCCTGAGCTCTGTGTGAATTTCTGTGCCTCGCTCAGTCTCCAGCCCTGTCTCTGCCCCTGTCCTGTCCTCAGATCTCTCTGGCAGTCCTGTCTCCTCCTGGAGTTCTTGGAAGGACCATGGACCTGACTCTCTCTTGCCCAGGACAGTCTAACTCTGTCAGCATCCTGCTTTTCCCACCCTGCTGACATTCCACACTGCGGGCCTGTGCTGGATGAGGGTAGCATTACCCCTGCCTGTGCTATCTTTGGCTCCTGGTTTGTCTTCCCTTATGGAGCAGCCCCACTCCTGCTGCTCCCTGGAAAAGTTTTAGGTTTGGATAGGAATACCCTGATGATATGCTATGCTGGGGTGATGAATTTATCATATTTCAGTGCAAGTAGAGGATACCTAATATCAGAAAATACTAAATAAAATAACTGCTATATTCCCATCTTTCAGTGCCTTTTGTAGCTGCCTGGAATTAAACACAGTAGTAACTTAAGGAATTCTCTGGATTTTGTGCAACATCATTTTTTAAGAGATAGGGTTAATTTTGAATTGGATGTCCCATGTCCCAGTATATACAAAATGCAGAAATCAAGAGGTTTCCAAATTGTGAATTTGAAAGAAAAGGTATTGCGGTTTGCAGTAGAACTATAATCATTCTTTAGCAAGGCAAGAAAATCTTCATGGGAGTAGCATCAGAAATCACAGAATATTGTCTGAGTTTGTGCTGTGATATATCATTATACAACTTGAATTCTTGATGCAAAACTCTAGTGTAGGACGGTTGCTGAGTGAATGTTATCCTGATTTCATATGGCCTGACAGGAAAGCTTTTGCCCTTCTTTAAAAAAAAAAAAGAACAAGTGGTATTGGTTGAGGAGGGGCCTCCAATACAGGGTTAATGCTCACTGAAATGAGTTCAGCAGAAAGACCCCAAGCTGGCCAGCGGCTGGACGAATTGTGCTACCAGCAGTTGCTGAGGAAGCTGAGCTTATTCAGCCTGGAAAAGATTTTTAAGAGGACCTAACAGCATTCCTTCAGTGTGTAAAGCTGGTCCTCAAGAAGATGGAAGGAGGTTTTTCATAACAGTGCACAGTGGAAGGCTGAATTGAAATAAGAGATAGTTGTGTCAGATGCAAGGAAAACCTCGACCTACGTGAGGACAGCCAAGCTGTGGAACAGGCTGCCCAGAGAGGCTGCACTCTGTCCTTGGCAGCTTTTGAGATTGCCCTGAGCAATCTGGTCTGACCTCAGAGCTTCCATGCTGTGAGCAGGAGACTGGACTAGAGACCTCCTGGCATCCCATTTAACCTTGGATGCTGCTTTGGTCACACTTTAATTCTAATTAAATGCAGTAACAATATTATAGTTGGCAATAATATGGTTCATAATATATTGTTCATAACAATACAGCTCATATAACTCAAATTGATGTAAGCATCAGTGAAATGTTTCATTTTAAACACAACCTACTAATGCTAGTTTGAGCCTAATAGCCTAACACAGGGACAGAGAGCTGGAAGGAAGGATATAAAATGAAAAACCAAAGAAGTACATATTCAAAATCTCGGCGGAGACTAAACAAAAAACTGCCCTTTTTCATCTTTTAGCTTATATTTAAAACAGAAAAGAGATTTTAAGTCTCAGGACACTACTTTTCAAGGCAGATAAAATATTCCTTTGAATTTTCAAAAGCGGTGTTTTAGATTTAAAGTGAAGTGGCTGCAGTGTCATTTTAGATTTAAAATAAGAGCTAGAGCAAATCATTCTGTTGCAGAAACCGGATGGCTTACACATCCTGAATAAACAGTGTGTGACAGTTTAACATCTGAAATTTCTAAGAAATTCTTTCCTGAGAGTTACGCCAGGGACAGCAATCAAACAGTTTTACTCTCCCTCTAAGTGCTAAATGTATATTTAATGCATATACAGATTTGGTGAGCTCTGGAAAAGGGCTGGGGTATTAAGAAAAATAATTTTGTTCACATCCTGCCTGCAAAATTGCCAGCAGTTTGCTCATTCACAGCTTCTAAAACAGCAAAAGTTTTTCTTCTCCTCAGTGCCCCCTAAAGCATTAATTTGCTGCTTTGGATGACTTTCTAAAGCTTATAATTGGACCATCCACAGGAGCTAATCAGCTATCACGAAAATCCATGCAGATGAAGATCAGGGAGACAAGTTCATGGCTCAAAAGCGCATATTTAAGAAATCCGTCTCCCTCTATAATAAAAACAGCAATTAAAATTATCAGAGCAGTTTAACTTTGTCCTTTTCAAGAGGCTTTAGACTCTGCTTGCGGGTGAAGAGAAAGACAAAATACTATCAGCCCCCTTTTCCCGGCAGACAGCCCGAGCAGGGAGCTCCCCGCAGGCCGCACGGGGCTATAGGCGGCGCTGCCGCACCGCAAATGCGGACCACAACCGAGCACCCCCTCCACTCCCCTGCCTTCACTCCTTTCCCTCCTCCCCTTCGGCTGCAGGATGAACGGCTCTGCTGCGCGCAGCCCCCTGCACCCCGCAGCCCTTACCGGCTCTCTCTTCGTTATCGTAGACAAGCCCCCCGACCCGTCTGAGTTCTTACGCCGACAGTGCCAGGAGGCTGGAAAAAGGCACTCTGAAATCTTCATTTTTTTTCAAGAATCAGCTTTCTAGCTTATTACGGCTATCTTGTCCTAGCATCGCTGATGCTTGCTCTAATTTAAGAGGGAAAATTTAATTCAAGCTTTTACTGTAGCTACTGCCACACCCTGCATTGACTCGTGCAAGCTTTCCTGTAACCATAGGACAAAGGCATTGTCTGCTTTCTTTTATTGTTGTCAACAATAAATGTTGGTTTATGTATATCTTGATTTAAAAAATACACATATTTCTTTTATTGTGGCATGGAGTGCACTCTTTTCTTAAGAGAGCACAAAATAATATCTTTTCTTATAATGCCATGTGACTGAATCTACCATCTGTGTTCCTTCTACCTTAAGATGTTAATGTAAAAAGAAAATACTGCTTAGGAGCTGAATTCACATGATTGACAAAGCTGCTATAGTGTAACCCTTTATAAAAGAAACTTCTGTTGAATTTCTGCCTCATAAATAAGTGGTATACTTATAAAATACTTGCAATCACACCCTTGAAAATAAATTGCTGTTCCAGATATTCTGTCCTTTCAAATAGCATAGTGTGTTTATACATTTGACAAATAGTGTGTGTATTTCCTGGTGACCACAAAAGAACTAGGAGATTATAAGAATTTCTGGAATGTTATTTTTTCTTTCATTTTTCCTTAATACCAGCTGTCTTCATTTTCTTCTAAGTTTGCCTCACAGCTGTAGGATACAACATACGCAATGAACCTACAAGGTGGCAAATTCTAGTCTGAATTTGATCTGATTTGGACATTTTCATGGTTTGTTCAAACACACTGTGTTGAAAGGAATAGCTGCTAAACACCCATGGCTCTCAAGCAGCTCTCTCCAACCTTATTTATTTACATCAGTGAAGTAAAATAGGCTCAAAATGTAAAAGATTACTGACATATGGCAACACAGATTAAAAATCTGAATTTCATCCAACCTGCCTTCCCTTTACTTGTCTTCTGCTACTCAAATGCACTGCCAGTATGTCAGCTTTTGGATTGTCTGATTTAATTTTGCAGCTTCACTGCCTAGCAAAGGCTAATCTTCCATGTGAAACACAGTTCCCTGTTGAGGTAGTGCCAAGAACACAGAGATATATAACCCTGGTTCCATAGTCAGACCACCTCAACATGTACAAATCAAAAAGGTCAATCTTGGAGCATCTGGTGGTGTTCTACACCTCAAGAAGAGAGCATGAGTGCTTACGGGATGCTAGATACTAACAAATGGAAGTGGGTGTCATCTCTGATCCCAAACTAATTACAATGCTCTAACTTTTTTATTCAACATCAGAACTGAAAATTGATGCTGATTTATTCATTCATGCATTTCCTTAGTATTTAAACACAGACATTTTCTGTGTGCTACCACTAGTAACAGGTGTTCAACGTAGTTTTTCAGAAATCAGGAGAAATAGCCACCATCCTTCATTTACACTAGCTATGAGAAATTATTCAAGCTTAATTGCCAAACTATTTAGATGAAACAATACCACCTTCCCCCTTTGTCATGAATGAGTGGTTTAGGTATTAGCAAATGTAGTTTTAACATGAACTTCTAATAGTGAGACTTAAGAAAGTTCTATAGCTAGGTTCACTAAATTATTTAGTACATGGATGAAATATTCAAAGGAAAATTGAGGTAGAATTGAGCTAAAATGACTTATATAGAAACTGAAGATGCAAAAGGGGAAGGGAGACCCTCCTTTAAGCCATGAGGTTCAGGGTGGACACCTCGCTTACTAAACTCATGATGGAGGTTAGATGTGGCTAGGTCCAATCTTAGTCCCAGACTTGGTCAATGGTTTAAATGGCCTGTGTCTAAAGGATTACATGTGTAATAAATTAGGATCACTAACATATCAGCAAAAGGTGATCATAATATGATGTTGTAAAAGTACTATATCATGACAGATAGTATTTTTGCAGGGCTTTTGACATAGCAGAATCTGCAGTTTTAAGGTGGATCTAGCAGCTGTCTAAGGTAGATCACTGTCGTGGTTTAACCTCAGCCAGCAACTGAGTACCACACAGCTACACGCCTCCCTCCCCCCAACCCCAGGTGGGGAGAGGAAGGAGAACTGGGGAAAGGTAAAATCCACAGATTGAGATAGCAACAGTTTAGTAGCTGAAATAAATAAAATATAATAACAAGAATAATAATAACAATAATAATAGGAAAAAGAAAGAGGAATAAAATCTAAGAAACCCAAGTAGTGCACAATAAAATTGCTCACCACCCACTGACCAATACCCAGCCTGACCAGAGCTGTGATCAGTCCCTTCTGGGTGACTACCCTCAGTTTATATAATGAGAATGATACTCCATGGTATGATATACACCTTTGGCTAGTTTGGGTCAGGTGCCCTGGTTCTGCTTCCTCTCACCTTCTTATGGCCCTCCTCATGAGAAACTGAAAAGTCTTTGATCAGGGTAAGCATTACTTGGCAACAGCCAAAACACTGTCTTATCAGTGTTGTTCTCAGAATAAAGACAAAACACAGCACTGTACCAGCTACTGGGAAGAAAATTAACTCTATCCCAGCTGAAATCAGGACAATCTCACAAATCTGAACATTTACAATGTTAGTCAATAGGACTTACTACAGTCACAACAGTGATTTAATTACTGCTCTGACATGACAACATTCACACTATGATTGCTATAGGGTTTCTAAATCAGTTCACACAGATACAAAGGTATATACATGTGTATAAAGGTATACCTGTTGAAAACTCCCCTTAAGGTCAGTGAGATATTCAATTCAAATGTCCTCTGAACTTCACAGACTTGAGAGTTTGTGAGCTCTGAGAGGTGTCATGCTGAGAGGGAGGTGCTGGTCAAAGCCCGCTATGGTCTAGGAAAGTTCAAAGGGCCTCACTTAGGATTGTTGTTCGTAGGGTTGGAAGATGATTTGCTTTAGTCATTAGCACATTTCCATCGTGGCCAGAATCTGAGTCAGTAATTACCAGAATTTTTAAAGTTCCATTTACAGTGGTACTGTTCCACTCGGGCTACAGACAAGATAAGGAATGTTCCAAAGCTGTCAGGGAATAACTGATTACTTCCACTCTTGCTTCCCACCTTGACAAGGGAACGGGATTTCCTGGTACGATCAGTGCCGCTCCCACCTTAGCCATGCAAAATGACCTGGTAAGGTCAAGGGCTGCCTCACTATCCAATTCATTACACAGAGGCCAAGGCCAGAATCTGAGTCAGTAATTACCAGAATTTTTAAAGTTCCATTTACAGTGGTACTGTTCCACTCGGGCTACAGA
>JBCJKH010039818.1:9097-29553 GCA_039877255.1 Loriculus beryllinus
GCAAGAGATTTTTGCTCATTGCTACTTAATACTGGAAAAGAGCAAAGCTCAAAAACTGTGTATGGTTCGAAGTGTGGCCATAAAACTGTGAGTAGCTAGAGCAAGTACGCATAGCAGCACCTGGGAACCATAGCAGTAGAGCAAGAGCCTTCTATATTGTCACAATGCTTTACTGAGAAGATGAACGATGTAACAGCCTCTGAAAGAAACTTCTTATCTTCTCTTTTTTTTCTTGTCTTCCTCCTGAGAAGTGTTGGTGCCATTGAACGTATTTACATTTGAAGTAAGATCTAACCTAGCAAAGTGTTTAAGCAAAGCTACACACAGCCTTAGAGTTAAGCATGTACGTGTGTATTTTGCATATGGATTACTTTGCACTTTATTACTTATGCTGTACTCTTGGTTACAAATCTTACCTATGTCTAAAACCTGTCGGCTAATACGAACAAGAACAAGACCTTTAAAGGTCTCATATTCTGAGTGACTGTCACTGCCCCTGCACTCAGATCAAACCAACCCATTCAAAAAATGGAAATCCAAGTTGATTTTTCTTGCTTTGAAAACAAAGGCTCAATTGTTGAAATTGTCTATTATCTAAGCAGTTTTGCAGAGCATACATGGATTCGTGTCCCTCAGCATAGTGTATCCTTTGTTTGGTTTGCTTTCAATATTTTTTTATGTAAGTGATTTTTTTCTTCCTTGTGCTAAGAAAGGTAGTTTTATTTTTCATCACTTCTTTTCCAAAGAATAATATATTTGTCTTTACAAAGTTTGCATTGAATTATAATCTGTAGCCTATTACTGTTAATTCATTGGCAAGATACTGGGTGACTACAACAGTGAAATACAAGCCTTGTCTCAGTGGAATCTGGGGTTTTTCTCTTTACATTGGTTCAGTTACCTAAAGATCAACAAATATGAGTTTTGTACACACTTTCAAAATGAGATCAACACCTGAGCACCCTCATCAAATCTGCTTTCGAAGTGTCTGGCCTATCAAAATCCTGCCAAAGTGAGGGGGGGATGCAGCATCTCAGCAATTTAAAAATCAGGCTATTGCTTTTTAAGTGCTTAAAGATGAATTAAGGAGGCTAAATGTAAACACCTAGATTGAAAATGATGGGGTTTAATTCCTTTGAGCCAAACTTTCATGTCACTGTCCCTGATAAAATGGTGCTGTGGGATTTAGGGCTGCTATTGTGCCACAAGCATATGAATATTATAATCTCTCTTTTCTATGAACACTGAAGTTTTGTAATGTTTATAGCTTGCTGAGGCTCTCCCGGACTCAAAAAGTCCATAAAAGTTCCATTAGTAATATTTCTCATTCCAAAGGTACTTCTAGACACAGAATGCCTTCAAGTAACTGCATTTTCCACTTGAATCTCCTTGTATGAAGGAGCACACAGGTACAAGTACCCATTCATAAAGAAATTCCATTGTACATGTACATTGTACATGTACATGTACAGTTGCATTTAAAATTTTCCTGAGAATCCCTTTGTTTCTTGTTCTTAATTTCTTCAAACAGTTCACGTCTATTTTTTGCAAAATGAGCTTGGACAGACATTTTGTTCAATGTGATGGTCTTGTCCTGCTTGTATGTCATTCTTAAGAAATAGTCAGTTAAAAGAATGCAAGTAAACTTTGCACAGTGACACAGGTTCAGTTCCAGGGCTCCAACATGACAGTATTTATGACACTTTCACACTGATGCCCATATTTTTTTGCTGTTCTCTAATGTGCTCAAAGGAGTTTCTGCATGCTTCCACCTGTGTGAGAGAAAGCTACAGGTGTACTTACTATACAAAAGTACAGCCAGAAATAACTGTGTGGCAGCTTGAAATCCATGGTCTGGTTACAGTACCTGGTTAGACCTGCTGCAGCCATATTCCCACATGTATTGGTTACATGCCAAAACGTTCTCTGAATTCTGCCATCTTCACAGTCATTTAACTAAGTGAAAATATTTATTTATACCCTTGAGAAATAGGGTTCAGTTTATTTAAGACTTAACCAAGTGCTGCAGTAGCAAGGATGGACAGTACATTGTTAAGCACAGAAACCACAATCACCAGAAAGACCTTCTGTTTTATTTGCTGACCCAAGCCACAGGAATTCTTTCCTCCTTTTCTTTCTATTTGTGGAGGTACCATACCAGGAGGGTGAGTTCTCTTTAGCTAAGGAAATGAACCTGCAGGGAACAGAACTAAATGCAAGTTAATAGGTTTCTGATTTTTGGCTGTTTTCAATGAGCTTCAGATGTGAGGTTGTGATCTATGTAAATTAAATATAACCCCTCAGTACCAGAAGATAAGTCCACTTGGGCCACTTAAGAACAAAAACAAGGGTAAAAAACATGCTGAGGGTCCATGCTACAGCACCAGATTAAGGTACCTATTTATGAGAGAAATTAATAGCAATGATAATAATAATTTTGCAAGCTTCACTGTCTACCATGTGTTACTTGAAATTAGAAGAAACAAAGATTCTAGTTCAATGGTTTCTCTCGTTCACAGTGCTAGCTTGGAACTGCCTTCTGCTACTCAAGTTTATTGCTTTCTTGGACCTTAAATTGGTTTCTTATGAGTGAACCAAAGATTGTACTGACCTCAATGTCACTTGAATTAATGTATTCTTGTTTCACTCTTTATTTTTTTCTTGAAGCCACTTCTAGCTTAAATTGCCTTGTATTTCAGGGCTTGATGACAAGGTCACAGTCATGCAAAGAATTTAGAAGTATGGGACGTTTCAAGTTTGCTTTCAGTATTTTAAGAGGGACAAGTTTGAACACAGTTATTCCTGAGTAACCAAGAAAGTAGGGAAACTGGGAGTAGGAAAGGGTGTATAACGCAGGGTGACCATGATGAGGGATAAATTAGCAGTCACTTGCTATGATGGAGAAGATCAGAGTTCTAAACAGACAATGAGCAATCTGCAGATAAGTTAGAGAAAAGAACAGTACAAAGTAAGGGCAGACTTTTCAGAGCGGCCAGCTTCCTCAGACCACAAAAAATCTTGAAGTTTGGGATTTTGACAGTGGTGAATGAAGTCCTCTTCCACAGTTTTCATCAGCAGATGCGACAAGGTGGGAACTTCAAGAAGGAAACTTCATTTCTGGATATTTCATATTTCACTGTTGCCAAATGTAATGTGCAAAGAGAAACTGAGCCCCACAACTCACGTTTTAAATAAGATTACCTTCCTTAAAAATTGCTTATATTAATATTTCGCATAAATCAGTTATGTGATGTCATGCTTCCTGATCATTAAACTTCCAAAAAAACCACTGTGTACAGCCTCAGAAATGCACAAATATACTATAATACTAACGAAGGTGCTATCATTCCAGAGGTCTCTCATAGCTTTTTCAAGTTCACCTATCATACAATCTTTCTGTGAAAGAAGTTGATAAAATGAGTAGAAACAGCTAAGGAAAGAAACCCCCGACACATATAAACCAAAGAATAGGAGTTTTTGCTTTTTTATGTTTTCTGTGTGTGTTTGGTTTGTATTTGTCCACTATTTTTTCAGGCCTTTCTCTTGTCTCTTGGAATATAGTTTGGTTTTATCTGCTGTCTTGGTTTTCTGATGCTCCTTATGGAGACAGTTTCATGTGCTGGATACTTTTTATATTAACTGAGATGCCTGAATTCACTTTCTGCTCTCAAATTCCACCACTTAAAAATGACAAACTTCATTTCCTGTGTTTTCCTGAAGCTGCTGTTTCCCCAGCAGCTGGGGCGAAGAATAAACCCACTTCCAGTTTGATTCGTAACCTATTACCCTGTGTGTTACTCTGTGATCTTTCACCTAACATAAATGTAGAGTACAGACTCCAATGATTTGCTTCAAATTGTAACTCCTAAGTGGTTTTCCCTCTTAGAATATGCACATCTTTAAGAGGCTTTTAAAGTAGAATGTTACATGGAAAATTTGAAGTGAAGATGCACCCACTTTTATATTAATGATTTCCTTATTAGGTGCTTGCAAACACTAGGAAATGGTTTGAAAAATTACCATTTGCATGAGGCAATAGAAAATTATTTGCATCAGCTGTTCTGAACAGAAAATGCTGTAATGCTGATCATTCTGTATACCTTAGGAGAATTGGTTATATCTGTGCTCATTTTAAATAGGGTATTTTCCTCTGATTAGGGTCAGAAGGAAGTTGGAGGAAATAGCTCCCTTTAAATGTCCTGTTCTTTAAGGAGTTGGGTGGGTCCAACATCTACCCATCTAAGCTGTGAAGGAAAACTCTCTGATGTAGTTTGCAGCAAAACCTGAGCTTCATCTAAAAGCTGTGGATCATCAAACTTCTGAGAGTGCTTTTCAGGAAAGTCTGATGTCGCAATGCACGTTACATCAGTATTGCAGATCTAGTACATTTGGTACTGCTGTGGCTTGAAATTGCTGACATGTAATTTTTCTTCTGGATCAACTGAGTCAGCAGGTTGAGTGTATTTGGAGTTGTTTTATTTCCACATCAATTCTGCTTTCAAGTGGTTGCAGTGAAAATACATCACAACATTTCCTGCATTCTTTAGAAAAGTCATTGTTTTTAATTTTACTTTTTACTTTGTTGCACAGCTGCGACCCCTCGAAAAAGAGAAATTCTCTGTATTCATATTTGACAAGCACTCAAGCCCAAATGTTAACAAACACGAGGGCAGTGCATGACTGCACTAAATGTGATAAACAGAAGTAGTTGTGGAGACCTTCCTATCCATTCTTCTTGGATGAGGGATTTTGCATGGGATCAACATCCTGCAACTGAGAGACACCTGATCTTGCTTCTTCTTTCAGACCTGAACTGTGTTATCACATGCTGTTACTTAAAGCCAGAGAAGAGGGCTTGCGTTTCACCTTGCCCCGTCGTTTGTAGCGTAAGGGATGAGGAGTAACGAGGTGAGGGCCTGAAAAAGCACCAAAAGAACATGAGGAATTATGTACTGCTGACAGAGTTGCTCTCTTTGTTGAGATGCTTGCAGATTCAAGCTGGTTGCATGCCCTGGCCATGACATCAGGTTACTGGGACCTAGTACTACCCTTCCTCTTGGACAGCAGGAGCCACAGCAGTGTGCAGCACACACTTGATGTGTGGTCTAGGCATGGCCTGGAGTGGCTTGGATTGCTAGAGCATATGAACATTTGTATTTGGGGTATAGAACTGAAGCCTGGAGGAATAACCGCAGCTAGGAAAGAAGGGACTGCAAGAGATTGCTTGCAGATAATGAGATGTCTTGCAAGATCTAGGAAAATGTAAAGGAATGATGTATAACATTAGAAGGGTTACAGCAAAGAGAGCAGGCTGCACTTATGAAAATCACTACTGTTGAAGACACAGACAAAGCGCGGCAGCTGTGTAGGAGGAGAAGAAATCACACTGGACACGGACTGGGAGCAGAGAACAGAGAAACAACTAATTGCAGAGAAACCAGTAGAGAATAGTCTGCCTGTAGAATCATAGACTAGTTAGGGTTGGAAAGTATCTCAAGATCATCTAGTTCCAACCCCCCTGCCATGGGCAGGGATGTCTCACACTAGACCATGTTGCTCAAGGCTCTGTCTAACCTGGCTTGATCACTGACAGGGATGGAACATTTACCACTTCTTTGAGCAACCTGTTCCATCACCTCACCACCTGAACCTAGGACACTCTCACAGTAAAGAACTTTTTCCTTATATCTAACCTCAACTCCCACTGTTTAAGTTTAAACCCATCACCCCTTGTCCTATCACTATGGTCACTGATAAAGAGTCTCTATCCAGCGTCCTTGTAGGTCCCTTTCAGATACTGGAAGGCTGCTCTGAGGTCTCCACACAGCTTCTCTTTTCCAGGCTGAACAGCCCCAACTTTCTCAGCTTGTCTCCATGCAGGAGGTGCTCCAGTCCCCTGATCATCCTCGTGGCCTCCTCTGGACTTGCTCCAGCAGCTTCATATCCTTCTTATGTTGAAGACACCAGAACTGCACACAACACTCTAAGTGGGATCTCAAGAGAGCAGAGAAGAGGGGCAGGATCACCTCCTTTGACCTGCTGGTCACACTTCTTTAATACATCACTGATCACTGAAGCATTTTTAAGCAATCTCTTGGTCTTGGTGTAAAGCATCTGTGCAAAGTAAGTATGCAAACAATACTTGTTTTGTTGGGTTTTTTTTTGTTTACAAAACATGTAAATCTGGTGGACATCACAAAAATATTAGAGACTATTATTCAAGAGCAATTAATTGCAGCTTCAGACATGAAATTAGTAAGAACAACTGTAGATACCAACGTGAGAGAAAAAAGACTGTATATTCACTTGGCAAAAGATGGGAATATATTTGTAAAGATGGTTTAAAAGCTTGTGGCATACGGCAGACATAGACTCAGAGCAAATATATTCCATACGTCACTGGAGCATAACTTGCAGGTTGGCAAATGTCCTGCAGGCTTGAGCTGGAGTTTTAAATTTGATCTTTCTCTTCATATTACCTGTGACTATACAGTTGTCACCTCACTGCTTTCAAGCATTTCCTGCCTTGCGTGTTTTCAGCCTGTGTTCTCTTTGCTTTGGGTCTACTAGCAGATCCCCATGTCTTCTGCTTCTTAGTGAAAGCTGTGGTCTTTCTATATAACAGACTCAAAGGCTGAGAACCTGGTGAGTGAAGGATATTCAGACAGAATAAATAGGCAGATCTTCAGACTTTGATTCCTTACATGAGTCTGAATTCTCATATGTCTAAAATCTGCAAATTATTTTTTCTAGATGGAAAATGCTTGGCTTAACCATGGTGGATATCACTAGGGGAAAAAGAAAAAAAAAGGGATTACATATGCACCGTGTATTATATGTAACTAGTGGAAATAAGAGCTCTGTTGCAATGATCTTTGTCTTTGCTTTCATAGAGTCAGCTTCCTTGCACATTCCTCTGAAACAGCTGGTGCTGGCATTTGCCCTCTGCAGAACAGTGGCCTAGAGCTGTGATGCAGGCTGGGGAGACAGGGATGAGAGGTACTTGGAGAAGAGAGGGCTGAAGAGAGCTTATGGACCCAGAATGGTTTTCTGCCAATGTTTGGGTCAATCCGCTTGCTGGAGTAAGACAAGATCCACCAAGCAATAGAGGAGGGACTGCCATACTCCCATTCTCTTGGTCATTTGGAGCAATGACATTCATTTTTCCTCGTTATTATCTTCTGTGTTTCCTTGCAGAATATTAGACAAGGTTTGAGTCATAAGGCTGCCCAGGGCAGTGATGGAGTCACTGTCCCTGGAAGTGTTCACACGCCGTGGAGGCAAGCCCCTCAGTGCCATGGTTTAGTGGTGGCCTTGGCAGTGCTGGGGTACGGTTGGCCTTGGTGATCTTAAAGGTCTTTTCCAACCCAAATGATTCTATGTGGGAAAAGAGCTATTGAAAATATTCCTTTTGTGGGTGCTAGATGGCGCCGTGGATTAATGCTCAGGCCTTTTATCTGGGGGGTGTTCTGAGGCAAACCCGGCTTGGTCAGGTAACAACATGGCAATTAGTTTGTCTGTGGGAATTTAAGCCTCAGTCAACGGAAGTACTCAGATTCTTAAATTCTCCTGAGTGCCCAGACTTTCCTGGACATCAGCAAGGGCTCATAGCTGCAACCATACCACTGCAAAACGGGCCATGGTAGCCGGTGGCCACCAATGTCTCCTGCAACAGAAGCCACTTTCTCACCCCAGTGATGGGCTCTAAAGTGGCAGGTGACTGAGATAACAGAAATTCAGCATGTTCATTAATATGCACAGGTGGAGAAAAGTACAGCTGCTGGTGCTGCACCTGAGGTTAGTCTCAGCTTATCAACCATAAAAGTCTCTTTAGATTGTTTACATTAAAAAAAGCAAAAGTAAGAAACCAACAACCCATAACTTCTTTGGCAACACTGAGATGTATTTCTGGTTTTTCGGGCTATTTCTGTGGTGGTGTTGTTAAAGGATACTCTCCTGGAATCATCCAAACTTTCCACTGAACTATTAAAAAAAAAAAAAAAAAGTAAAGCACAATAGAATAAACTGGAAAGCTCATCTCTGCACAAATGTCAGCACACTGTTGGGCATGGGATTTGTATTCAAAGTCTTGTTCTTTCTTTTGTGGGAAAGAAGAGCCTTACTTAAAAACAAATGGCTTATAAAACAATGCAAAGAGACAGAAAGACCACTTTATTGTGAAAAACGGAACATTCAAAGAGCACCATGTGAGGACTTATACAACGGTTAGCAATGGGAGCAGCCACAATTTGGAGGATGACCAGTGAGGACTGGGAACTGCTTAAAATGGGTTAAATATCCTGCTCAAGCAGTTGAATGTTGCTCTGTGGAAGGGTATGAAGCAAATTCAGAGATAACCAGCTTCAAACTCTCCAGCCCTTCATCATCATCGTCACTGGCCACAGCTATTAGGAGAAAGACAGCTGAATACCTGGCCTAGGAAGTGAACCATGCTTTGGAGAGGCTGAAACACTGTGATGCCATCGCCAGCCTCAGCTGTGTGGATAGGAGACAAGCCTCCATATTCAGTTGAAATAGCAGGTGTGGGGTGTGCAGACCAGAGGGTTTTCTCTCTGAGTTCCATTTGTGATTAGAAGAACGCAAAGGGGATGAAGTAGGAGAGCCAGGTACAGGCTTTATCTCTGCTGAGGGTCCTTTCCCACCCTTTCTCATGAGCCCATTCCAATGTAGGCTCTGTGGCTCAGCAGCCACTGGACAACGCTCTCCTCTACTGAGTGCTGCCCTGACACAAACAACTGCCTTCAAGTTTATAAAGAAAACAAAGAAAAAGATGGCAAAATAACTTACCTTACATAAAGCATCTTGAGAAGAAGCTCCAGAGGTTTGTTCCATCAGAAAAGGTGAGTATATCTCTTTACTCATGGTGTGAGGGGCAGTGCTGAGCATTTATTACGGGGCACATTCTTAAAGCTTTACTTCTTTCTATTTTTTTCCTGACATTTGCAGTTTTATATTCTCTGGCAAGCAGCAGAGCTCCACTGATGCTGACTAGCATAGCCCACGGAGATACTAAGGAAATGTTTTTCCTAGCAACAAGCAGCACATGAAAACACCAAGAAAGGCTTCCCCTGCTCATATTTCACTTCAGCTTTTTCAGTCATCTGGTGCTGAGATAAGAGCTGTGTGGTGAAGCTTGCTACTGGTGGGTATTTCACAGGGCAGTCTGGAAAAGGGGAACGTGTAAAACTGTGTGCCTGTTGTTAGCGCAGGGGACTGAAATCACTGCGGCGTGATGACCACCATGCTGCCTGCGTCAGTGCTGCTAGGTTGCTCACATGCTGAGGTACTCTCAAGGGGTTCCTAGCTCACTGAGGTGAATGGCATTGCCTTAAGATGGCGGCCATGTCCAGGCTTGGAAATGCACTGGATAAACAAAATGGTGCCATCCGGGGCAGCTGCCTTGGGAGTGCTTTCTGAGGCACCTGTTCCTACAGACCCCAGCACAGATGAGGCTCTTGGACATTGATCTAATGAAGATGCAGCAGTTAATGAGAGCTGAAGGGCTGGGGGGATATGAGTTGGAGCCCTCGCTGCTGTGAGGTTGGATAGGTGGGAACTCTGCCACTGCCGTTCTGAGGTAAATGGAGGAGAAATAATGGCAGCCTGTGCCCACAGGGCTCCCAAGGAGGCTCCTGCTTGGAGTCAATGGGCAGGAGTCCATGCCATGGTCTGGGGAGCCCTGGCTGCAGCAGGTGCCCAGCACACAGGTACGTGCCATGGCCATTTCCTTTCCATTTATGTCTTTGAAACCTGAGGAGGAAAATGGGGATGGTGTTTTGTTCTAATATGGCAGTATTTTATATTTGCTACCTGCTAGTGGGGCGGAGATAAACTGTTAATGTTATTCTAGCTAAAGTGCAGTTTTCTGGGATTGAATTATTAGTGACATGGGAGCAATGGCTGGTACTTGTGTCTACTTGTGAGTAATTCCCCCTTCCTTTCTGTCCTTGCTCAGCTGTGCTGAAATAGCGTTCACAGACGGCGAAAGGCTTTGTCAACACCAGCAAATCACTACTTCTGCCTCCACAAAGGCACTGTCTGAAGGCAACATGTCTCAGACCACAGCTCTGCAACCGATGAGGAACGTAAATTGTCAGGAAGCGTTTAGGAGTTGCACAGTATTAGTGGGTAGAGCAAAAGCATTCTCATGGTAGAGCCAACCTCTGAATTTAAGACCAGCCTTGCACACATAGGGTGAATATTTTGTGAGTAACTTCACTGGGGTTAGGATGAAGCCCAGGGTGTTTCTACTCATCCCTTGCTGGGTTACTTACAAGAAGAACATCTGCAAAACATGTTTGTGTGTCATCGGTGTGTTTCCTGAATTTGGCCTTTAGTATCTTAGAAGTATTTATTCTTTGCAAAAAACACAATATAACAAACTGAAAAGCTTTTTCTGCAGTGGGACACATACTTCTGTAGTTGCTTAGAAATAGTTCACGTACAGATAGAAGCAGATTTGTAAAACTGGTTTGAAAGCTTCATGGTAGGCAACTCAAGGCATACATGTCCCAGGATAAGAAACCATCCTGCAGGCTTAAACTGGAGGTTAAAATCTTACATTTTATGTCAATGAGTATCTGTGTTATAATATGATTCATGCAAACTCTGCTTAGCAGTTACATGGTTTCTGTGTGTGGAGCTGGAACTGGTTTTTTGGGGGTTGTTGGGTTTTTTTCAGTGAAACTGCAAATAGTCCCCAATTACAGTGATTCAGCAAACTTTAGAAGAAAACTGAATTGTGAAGGATACAGTTTTAAAAATAATCTCTTGTTTTTTTTTTGTTTTTTTTTTAGCTGAACTTGAACTTTTAACGGGTTTCAGATTTCCCAGTCACTCGTTATAATTTATCCGGGAATTGTATTCCAGTGAACATCCTAGCATGTAGGGACCAGATAGAAGACCGAAAGGCTCTATTGTGTGAGGAAGGCCATGTTTTCTGTTTTATCCTTCACTTTTGAGATGAAAACAATGTGAGGAAATGGTGTGTTGATCAGCGTGTTGTACACATCTTGTTCTATAGAATGAGAGACAGGGCAATTGCCTTCAATCAATTCACATATTGTACTATGAGGCTGGTAAGGTCCATACCCTGCTTCATACATTGCTTAATGTCTTTTTATTATTTATTTTCTGAGCTGTTATTGAAAGATTCTAAACATTAGTCAGAGTACATTCAAAAGCATATATTTATTTTGCTACAGAAGTGGAAACATCCCTCTCCTTGCAGCTAATAATAGAATTGACATTGTTAAACAATTAAATTGGAAAATATTAATAATAGGTGCTTCATGCATATTAAACAAAACTTCAATAAGTGCTTTGTTTTATTGTTTAACTGTACGTATGAGTCATAAGGAAAGTGTTAATGTTCAGGATCGGATATGAATCATGTATTTGTGAACAATCTTCCAGTGCCAGCACTGGAACCCCAAACACATTTATTCTTTGTAGTTAGTAAGCTCTGTGCTTGGAAACTGAAAGTGTAATCAAAGTGAGAGTTTATTTATTAACTAGCGGATACTGTGCATCTTATTTACACAGACTGATAATGAGAGGTGAAAAATAAGGAAAGAAGCTGGTAATGCATGGAGTTCTGTGTCCCTGGGGTACAAGTCATGAAAGGAACCTGAGCAGCAGTAGCACTAGCCATTAAATGCTGTATTCTGTGATTTTAAAAGTCAACCCCATATTCATGAAGGAAATCCATATGGCACCTTATTTGTGAGGAGAGGTGTCCAATTCTCTTAAAAGCTGACTTGAAGCATTTGTTGTTTTGACTGCTTTAGCGGTAGGGTGAGAGAATTCACTTCAAGGTAACAAACAAAACAAGTGAAATGCACAGGAGTAACTTGGGTGTTGTTATATATTGTATTGATTTGCATTACAGATAAAAATAATTACTGAATGGCAAGCTGTTTGTGCTGACTATATTTGGGCATGCTCAGGAAATCAGGTTCTTTATAGAAAGTACTATCACCCGGTAAATATTTGCAGTCA
This sequence comes from Loriculus beryllinus, assembly GCA_039877255.1. Taxonomy (NCBI): domain Eukaryota; kingdom Metazoa; phylum Chordata; class Aves; order Psittaciformes; family Psittacidae; genus Loriculus; species Loriculus beryllinus. Next base: position 21,119 of record JBCJKH010039818.1, read on the forward strand.
TTGGTAATAAGTGTATTCTCAATGGCTTCTTCTCTGGAAAGGTAGGTGAAAGGAAAGCTTGAGTTGTCTATTCTGCAGGAGGGACAGAGGTAGCTCATGCCCAGTATCATTGGCTAAGAAAAGTTTCTGAGTGCTAGCTGTGGTTCAGGGAAGACCTCTGGACATCTAGTTCAGCCTCTCATATTGCCTGACTTTGAAAAAACTGTTTTTATTGTTTGTTTTCCCAGCTGTGAAATGGATCCTGAAAAGCATTTGGTCAAGCTTCCTAGAATCCAATGCACAGTCCTGCCTTTACTCAGGTAATTGCTATTGAACTTTAGTTATGCTGGGAGTGTAAGATTTGTGGAACTGCTTTGAGGTATGATTATCTAGCTCTGTGTTGGCATTCTCAGAAATTAAAAGTATACTTCTAGCAATAATAAAAGTTTTAATGTTTCTATGTATCTGAAGCTAATGTAGAGTTACCATTCTAATCTTGCAAAATCATAAAAGTCTGAGTATTAACAATAATATTAAAAAGGAGTGAGAAGTAATTTAAATAATTTGGAAAGGCTTTGACTGACCCACATCTGAAGGGAGAATTCCTGGCCCTATGCTGCTATTACTGAACCTCACGGATAAGAAATTACATATATTTGCAAAGTGTGTCCATACAAAAACTGTTCTTAAGAGCTTGAAGAACTGGTTTTGCCATGCACTGAAATATAACTTGTGCTCTCAGGTGACAGGATGCTTGGTGTCGCAGTTGGCACACTCCTGGGCTTGTTTGGAGGCTACCGCAATCACCTTCATGTTGCCCTGTGGCATGGGATTTGTCTTTGAAATTTTGTGGAGAGAAGTGTGAGTTGTTATAACTTTTGATTTTTAAAGGACATACTGGTTAGTGGGCTAATCAAAGAGAGTTAGTTGAAGGAGATTTGGTGGTGAGTGACCAAGCAGAAACACATCTATAGTAGGAATCATTAGTGATTTTACATGTAAATTTCATCTCCAAGAAATTTCCTAGTCTGTCCAGTTCTTAAGATAGAAAATTTGCTTTCTAATGTGTTAACATTCACATGTTTAAAGCCAGGTGGTTGTACAGGGCTTACAATAACAAACAAATATATAAAGAAAAAAGGCAGTTCAATTTGCTCTTTTGGTCTGTATTAATGTCCTGATTAAACAGCAATTTTGAGTGAGGCCAGACCTGGCTACCACTGCTACTTTCTTCTGTTGCAGGAACATAAATTGAGTTTTGATAAGGAATGCTTCCTCCCTTAGCCTGTGTTGATTTCTTTGTGTTTCTACGTGGCATGCCCCAATCGTTTTGTTTAAATGGAAGGAGGGATCTTCTAGTTCTGAAATAAAAGCAAATAAAACCTTTGCATATTGTGGAGTTTGACATTTTTAATTTTGTGGCGCCCTATAGGTCTCATCTCCCTTGTGCAATTTCAGTTAGTGTACATATGTGGCCGTGCAAACCAATGGCCTGGTGTTGCTTTGTAGGAAGGTACTTTCTGGAGGCTGAAATAAAAATTGTACATCAGCATGTAATGGAATTTAAACATCCTATTGCAGATGCTTGGGTCAGTCTATGTTGCTGTTCTGATGACACTTATTGCTTGGTACCAAACAGTGTCACTGAATGACAGTATCTGTGGCTGTATCTATAGTTAGATATCCAACTAAAACCTTGCAGAAGTCAGGAAGGTTTGTTTGAAGAGCACTTACATTGCAGCCTAGTGGGAGCTCAGACCTCTTTCTTGCTTTTATATCTGGTGTGAGAACTACCCCAAATAAAAGAGACATCCCTGCAGTGCAGGGCTGTTTGAGTTCCTCTTAATGCCTCTCCTTGTTACTGATGGTGAAGCATGCCTAGAAATACAGATGGAGCTGATGCACTGTTGCTCTGTTGGTGTTGTAGTTTAACTCTGTTACCTTTAAACTCCTCCTCTATCTCTTCTGTGTAGTGCTCTGCAGTGCACATCCATAAATTAAGATGAGATCAAGTAGTTTACCTTATTTGCGGCTTTAGTAGTAAGTCAAATTCACTGATTTTTTGTTCTAATTAGAAGATGAAGTTTGTCTGCCATTTCTTGTCTTTCTGACTCTTGCCTGGTCAGCTTGCTGCTTTCTCAAGGTTGAGAACTTAGACTTTGCTGTCATACCTTGTCTGCGGGTTAAATAACAACTGTGCTGAGCCAATTAACAGAGAACATTCAGTTTCCTTATTGCTGATGAAAGGGATGGAACACATATCTAAATCTCATTAGTGGAAATCTAGTCCCTGTTGAGCTATGCAAGATTTTCAGAACTCATGTGATAAAAATGTGCAAATACGAGGTATGAAAGAAGAAAAAAAGAACAGTTTTTATGAACTCTTTCTGCACTATTGCAGTGTATTTAAAATAAATAAATAAATAAATAGATAGATAAATAAATAAATAAAAGTCCTTACTCTTTTGTCAGTACATGGTCAATAATTGTTACTTAACGTTTTGTAGTTTGAAGGCACATGGAGTATCTATATAACATCAGAGTTACACGTCTTACCCTAACAGTCTACAGACTCTTACAACCGACATACTTGCAAGTCACCACAACAGCCTCAAGGCTCTTGGTAATGGGACTGTGAATGGAGGCAAACTAAAAATGGTCCCCTCAGAGTTGTGCTTTTTGGATACTTATGTTTAGTGGTGCCCAGCTGCATACAGGAGTTACTGAGTGCCTGGCTTTTACCAGACCCTGTGCTCTTCAGAGAACAGAAAGAGCTGCTCTTTTTTTATCCTGTACCTATTGAAAGATCGCATGTGAATAATTCATTCAGTCCCAAAGGAGGGCTGAACTCTTGTGTTTCACAGTGCTTATCTAGGGGGAAGAGGAGGAAGAATTATCCTGTTTTTACAAGGGCGTGTAATGACAAGACAAGGGGGAATGGCTTCAAACTGAAAGAGGGGAGATTGAGATTGTATATTAGGAAGAAGCTCTTCCCTGGGAGGGTGGTGAGAAGCTGTGGCTGCCCCATCCCTGGCAGTGTTCAAGGCCAGGCTGGACATGGCTTGGAGCAACCTGGGGTAGTGGAAGGTGTCCCTGCCTGTGGCAGGGGGTTGGAACTGGATGAGCTTTAAGGTTCCTTCCAACCCAGACCGGTCTGGGATTCTGAAGGCTGCCACGGCCAATTTTTATTAGTACCAGTATGTCATTGGTGTATGAAGACCTCAGGTTTGGGGCCTTACTTTAGAGATATATATGCATTATTTTCCCCCTGAAATGCAAACATCACTGTTAAATTCAAATATTGGGGTATATTTAATATTCAGATTCATAGCTGAATTTCCTTAGTCTGAGAAAAAGGCCAAAATTAAATAGAAATTAGCAACAATGGAAAAGATATTTGCTTGAGTTTAAGCTTTTATATGTTGTTCTCAGAATACAGTAAGGAAAAAATTCTCGTCAGAGGCATGTATACTTTAGCCAAGTTAAAAGCTGTCCACAGCGTGCTGATTACAAAGTCCACTTTACTGAGCAAGTATTGACAGTGGCTTGGTATATTAATAATTCCATATTCTACTTTTTCACAGGAACTTTGTTGTGATGATAACCTTTTATGGGTCATGTTAATCTGCTAAATAAATTTCTTTCTAGAAATAAGAGTAACTTTACAGTTATGTGATTTAATTGCTCCTGTGTCCTAATATGACAGCTTTAATTTGTGTATTATAGACTGTCTCTTTCAGAAAACATTTTACTCTGCAGGAAGAGATGTACAATTGGGGAAGATAGTGCATCCACCAAAACTTGCGGTGCTCACTATCAAATTGGGAGTGTGGGGCTAAAGACAGACCAGGATGGAGACTTTTGTACAGCTCCTTTGCTCCATGAAGAGTCTTCCTTAACAGTGGGAGTTTTTCAGTCAGCCTCAAGGCAGTGACAACATCAAGAAATATGATTAGGATGAAAGATGGTTGTATTTTTTTATTTCCTCCACCTCTCCAGTGCCCGTTTTGCTAGCAGCAACAGAAAAACCTAACTGGAATTCAGCTCAAGTATTTTAAATACTGGAATTAGCACAATGGGTTCACATTCCCATAGTTCCCTGCAGTTGATACCTTTCACTGGGCTATTGATAATCACTGGGTTTTGTTTGCTTCTTCCACTTCAGCGGCTTTGTGGTTTAGTGGCTGTTTGTATGGTATTATTAACACATATACCACTAGCCTGTCATTGTGGACAATTATTTCATATTCCTGAATGTTTATTACCACTCCTTTACAGCCTGCTTGTCAATTTTTAAGTGGGTGAATGTACTGTGCTGAACTGCAGAGAACGATACTGGTACTAGGAGATGGCTCACGGAAACTTAAAGGTTTAGAATAGTTTATAGAGGCAGGTGTAAGAGATAAGTGTCATATTTACTGGTATATGAGATTCTAGTGAGAGCCATAAAATCTGACCTAGGGCATCAGAACAGAAAGTGAGTTATTTTATATTTATTTTATTTAAGCTTGTTACACCTAGCACTGTAATATTTTGAAATATGCTGCCTGCCTTCTGCTTTTATTGTCTTCAGACTTGCCCAGTCATAACGTTCTTTCAATTAAAACTAGAAGCACAAAATGCTGATTACTTGAAGTAGGCATTAGGAAAAAAAAAGTATGAGTGTTTTGAGAACAGTTTAAAATACATTTGGATACAACCGGTACTGAAACATCTCTGGGTAAGGTTTATGATAAATTAAGAGATTCAAAACCTTTCCAGGTTAGGGGGTTGAGTTCCAAATTGGAGAACTGGAAATGTCTGGCAGTTGTTCTTGTTAGAGCTGGGGAATCTGATACGTTCACAAAAACCTCAAGTGGTCAAATTCAGGACAACTGTATTGCCTTTGACTAAAATTAGGGCCTGCATTAGGGCATTTAGTGATAAATCCAGTTTCTGAATGGAAATTCCATTTGTGCATTCCCAAAATTGAAAGGGTTTTTTAACAAATGCTCTGGTTTTGGCTCATTTCTGTTAGAAAGGACCCCTTACAAGATTTGTTGTCTTTAGGTCCTCTCTGGATGTGCTGGTAAATGTATACAGGCCCGGCTTCTTCATACCGGTACTTGCAAATGCAATGGCAGGAGTTTTACTCTGCAAATACTATGCGTCCAGTCCTTCCTTCTGCAGGCTGGCTGGGTGTTATTTGTCACAATTCTTCAGAAATACTCGGCACCTGTACATTTGAAAGGAACAGAGCAGCTGCCTCTACTTTTGTGGCTGTTCCATTCAGGTTATTTCCTCATTACACCAAGTGCTGGCTCAAACCTCCCATTGTGCTAAACAGAACATGTAATAATCCATTTAAAATATAACACATTTATCACTTGGCTCAGATCAAAGGTGCATGGCTTCAAAGGCTTCAATTAAACTGTGATGATGTAGAACACTGGCTTTATCTATATGGGTTACAGACTCATGGTTGGGGGGGTTTGGTTTGGTTTGGTTTGGTTTTTTTAAAACTTATGGAGTTAAATATTGCAAAACTCTTGCAATATGTTTCCCGTTGTTGCTGTTGATCAGTGTTAAAATAAATCCAGATTTTTCTATTAGATTCTTTCCTTTTTTCCTAGCTAGAACACACTGTATATAAATTGTTCTGTTTAGCTATATCATGGTATTATTCTTTCCTTGATGTCTCCCTTGTTTGCTGTTCAAGTTCTCATAGCTTCCTTTCTCTGGCTTTACTAGTGCTGCTGTTTGTTAACCCTTTAGGAGGGTGCCACAGATGAGAAATATGTGTATTTGTAGGTCAATTTTGGATGTAGAATTCAGCCACACTTAAAAGTTTATAAACAATTTGGGTAACTGGATATCTGGATAATTGGATAGGATAACTGGAGCGTTACCTTGAACTTTGGCTTTCTCTAGGATTTGGGCTAAAATTAAACCCACTTTAATGGTTTGCAAGGCTTTAACCAATGATTTTTAGAGGTGGTTAGGAAGAGTGTGAGCTGGACCAACATCCCATAACACTTAAAGAGTAACAAAACCCTGAATAGAACCTGTTTTTCATGATTTATGATTATATGCTTTTCGTATAGCTCTTTAAATGCAACTAAACCCACTTTGTTCAGGAAAGCAGATATAATTATAATGTATCATAATACGTCTTTATAAATTGCCTATGAACTATATTTAGAGAGATTAATGGTAAGGTAATTTAACTTGGGAAAAGGTAGATTGGCAGATAGCATTGAAATGCTGGATAAAAGTAAGAAAAAAGAAGTGTAAGGTGTGAAAGAGTCTTGGGCTGCAGTTAAAACAAGTTAAGTGCTAAACCATAAAGTAAAAATGTAAGTAAGAAAAGTTAGGGTTATGGAGTAAGGGGGTTAGGCTCTGTGTAGCCAAACTTGGCCACAGTGTAGCTTCTCTGAAGCCCGTGGAGTGGCCCCCAAGTAAGGCAAGTGTAGCTTTTATTTTATAACAGAAATTTTAGAAAAGCAGAAGAATTGGTTGCAGTGAGATCCAGGGCAAACTCCTTTGCTATAAATGATCCTACTTGATTGAAAAGAAAATGCTGAAGAATGAAGTCATTTGTGGCATTCTGAGTCAGGCAAGCATGTGTGGCCACAGAGAATGGTTCTGGGACAAGTTGGAGATGTTTCTAGAAAGTGAGGTTCCCATGACTTCACCTCTATAGTCTGATAAAAATTGATAACAATTTTTTAATGTTTTTTATGGTCCGCAGTATAGAAATAGAGGGGAGGATAAAGTGAGCATGGAAATACGCATTTCTGTAAATAAAATGACATTTTTCTACTTGATTGCATACTTTGTTTTTCTTCATGTCAGTGAAACTCTCATGAATATGAAGGGACAAGCACTCTTTCTTCTAATCTTCTTTCCTTATTAGTAGCCAGAACCATATGTTCTACCTGTCTATGATCAATAAACTACTGTTTGATTCAGATTTCCTGTAAAGTGACATATTCATTTTGACCTTGTGCATAAAAACTTAGAAATCCAGTAGAGCAAGTTGGCATGAACAACCAGTCAGGTGAATAATAATGCTCAATTCAGTGGAAATGCTCACATGCATTTTTTTTTGTCAGATCAGACACATGAGATGATAAACTCTGTTTTATTGCAGTATGCCCTGTGCTTTGGGCAAAAGTGATGTGGTATTCAGAAATCTGGAAAGCAGATACTGCATAAGTAATTCGCTATTTTAGTATAAAAGGGGGAAGCAAATTTATTATTGTTTTCCTTACAACACATTTAAATTTGATAGGAGGGTCTTAAAAAGTGCAAAAGTGAGAGCCGACTACATACAGAGGACTTTTTTCTTTTCCCCTCAATCTTTTCATTCAATGCAGTCATTTCTTCTAGTAAACTGCTGAGTCAACACATTTAAAACCACAACAACTGTTTCTTATTTCTATATAGTTAACTGATAAGGACCTGTTTAAGGATTACACCCTTCCATATTTACACTGTTAAGGCAAACATGGTTATAGGTACAATTGCATTTAAAATTCACTGTGTATTATATGGTATCGCAGTATTCTATTGGCACATTTAATTTGTCTATGTATGCAAATGTAGCTCTGGAAGCTGGAGAGTTGCATTCATGGTGAGGGATATGGAATGCTGCTGCCAAGCTGCTTCCTTGCAGAACCTTCTCTCAGCCTTTCAGCTGACCTAATCCTTGATGCTCCTAGAAATAGGCAAGTCCTTCAGTCCCTTTTGCTATTTCCAATTCTGGCAGCAGCAACAAGTTGCTGTTTATTGAAATTAAGAGAGAAATCATATGAGAAGTGGCACTCTGAGCCATAGTGATAGTGTTCCCTTTATCTCTCTGTGGGAGTTTAGATGATTCTTGGACGGCTGTAGAGGAGCAGTGAGGGGTGCTGAAATTTCCAGGTTAAGTGTGAGCTCTGTGCAGTCACGGGGAAGTTTTGCTGAAGTAGCAAGCAGGACCATATGTAAAGTTTATAAAAATTACTCCTTAAGTGTACATTATGGAATGAAAATGTGTTTCTTCCAATAGTTTATAAAACATTCTGCAGAGTTCAGTAGGTTTTTAGGTAGAACCATCAGCACAAATACATTTGGAGTAAGGTGATTTTTCTTAGATCAAAATTATAAACCATAATTCAATGACATATAAAAGGGTCTTTTAAAGCTCTACTTTGGATTCCTAAAATTTCCATGTCAAAGACAAAATATAGTTAGAAACTATATGTAACTATAGAAGTATAATTAGAAATGTTGTGGTTTTTTTTCCAATGGATAAAAGACAGCAGGAGACCTGAATTCCAATTTTCTATCTCCTCATTTTTTTCTATCTGATTTCTTCTATCTTCTTACCATTAAGTTAGACTAGAAATTATGAAAATGTTCTTCCCTGTGAGGGTGCTGAGGCGCTGGCACAGGGTGCCCAGAGAAGCTGTGGCTGCCCCATCCCTGGCAGT
>JBCJKH010039818.1:36294-53877 GCA_039877255.1 Loriculus beryllinus
CTCTGAATCTCTTCTCTGCCCAACCTGTAGCTGTGCCTGGGATTGCTCTGACCCAGGTGTAGGACCTTGCACTTGGTTTGGTTGACCTTCATGAGGTTGGCATCAGCCCACCTCATTTTTAATTCATGCTTGGTTTTAAATGTGTTTATTTAAACTGATGTAGGAAAGACATGTACTTAGGTGTTCAAGAAGGTTGTGGATATGTTACTGTTTCAGCACTGGCAAATGGGTACCTTTTAAAAACACAAGGCATACAATAGATACCTTTTAAAAATAAAGGTGGCGCAGGTTGCTCAGAGAAAAATGATGTGGCTTCCCCATACCTGTCAGTGTTGAAGGCCAAGTTGGATGGGGCTTGGAGCAACCTGGTGTAGTAGAAGGTATCCCTGCCTGTGTCAGTCATTTGGAACTGTATGAGCTTTAAGATCCCTTCCACCTTTCAACCCAAACCAGTCCTGATATATAGCCTGACATTCCCCACCAAACGCTGTCCCCAGCTTGTAGGTATTGTTCGTGTGGTTGTGGTCCTGTATGCCTGGGTCTGTGGTACTTTTATGGGGGTGGTGAATGAAGCAGACACAGGGGTAAGGTTAGATGATCTCAACAGAGTCCCTTCCAACCTAAATGATCACGGGATCTGATGACAGTAGGAATTGCTGAAGTATATGCACAGCGCTACTGAGACACAAGCTGTTTCTGAAGTTGTAAAGGGAGCTCTCCCTCTTGCCTTTTTCCAAGCTAAGACGGAGAACAACAGTTTGGAGAGCAAATGACATCCCAACAACTAACCACCCCCTCCTGTGCATTGCCCACACAGAGCCTGCAGCTGCCATGACTGTGTTTGGATGGCGGTGGCAGGGTTGGGGATCTGCCTTGCATCTGAGAGCCCTGAAGGTCTGGAGGGGCTGGCTGCTGTGCTGGTGGGACAGGGCAGATGTTTTTCTCTGACAGGACTGCCTGTGCTGGCCCCTCTGCCTCCACTGCTCCACCTGACTTCTTGCTTCTCTGCATGCATTGGCATCTGCACACTAAATTATGAGGTCAGTGGGCTCATACAGGGAGCTTTTCGATTTAGAGCATAACTGCTGATGAGCTTTAATCAAAATGTTTTTTCCTCTGTCAACTATTTGCTGTTTTGTAACAAATAGTTAAATAATGTGAGAATTCTTCGTAGTTCAGTGTCTCAGCTGAGTTACTGATGTAATACCCTGGGGAACCCCGGGTTTAAGATATGCTGTTGCTGTCATTAGAGCTTTATATTCTCTGTAGTTTCATGCTGTTCTCAATCTGTGCCTTTTCTTCCAGCTCGCAATGCCACACAAAGCTTTCCCTTGAGAAAGTGACCGGAAGTAGCCTGTAGCTGACATGAGGACCTCTGGGAAGAAAAATGGAAACTGGCTGCAGCCTTAGCAACTTCTTGATGAAACAGATATCTTGTGGAAAGTGGATTTTTATTTTTTCCCAAGCAAACTTCCCTTGCTGTTAGTACTGCTGTAGCAAATCTATTTGCTAGTAGTAGAAAGACAAAAATTTGGCTTGATTCATGCAGCCCTGACTCTCACAGCTTCACAGGCCTTATTGTGGCTTTTGGTTTTGCCATGTAAAGACATAAACATGTTAAGATTTGACTCTGTGAAAACATATTATGCTAATAAACCCATCAAATTCCTTATATTGATAGCAATAACTCTTGTAAGTGGACTTTGAAGGGACTGTTATACTACCAGGAATTAATCCCATCCTCACCACCTTTACTTTTATTAAGCAAAGTTATCTTTGCCTGCATGTACACTGCTCACTTGGTGGTAATCATACATACATACAGGGCAGAAATGTTTTCTGTGCAGTTTGTTTCAATAAACTATTGTGTATCAGCATAGATGCATGCATTCCATTGCATAATTTAGTTTTCAGCAGTTTGTCCTAAGAAAAATAGAAGATGAAATAGCGAAAATATCTAATTTCCATGTATCAGGAAATTGTATGTGAAAGTGTTGTTATTGCTGGTTTTGCCCAATCTGCTGTTAGCCCTGAATCCTTGTTAGTGACCTGATGAGACTGGATTTCATCCCGTCTGCCTTCTGGGTGGAAATGCATGTCACAGCAGCAAAAGCGTCTGCTTCCTCTAGTTCAAAGCTTTGGCACTGGTGTGCTTGATTCTTAAATTGGTCTTAGAAGTTGTTTGGCAAGTGTGTGCTTAGTCATCTGTATTTTTATTTTTGGTTCGTATCAGCAGCAGCTGTTGGTTACATTCTGCTGTTAAAAATGCACAGGTTTGTGTTTTCTCATAGTTCTGAATGTCTCTGAGTTTGAATACTTACCACCCTGAACATCTGGGTGGCAATAAGAAGCTTTTAAGTCGTGAAGCTGGAATGATTGATATGTGCATCAATAACTTCCCTGCCTTCTCAAAGAAAAGAAAGTTTATGAATGGGTGAGTCATTGGTGCAGATGGTGATATGAAAAATAATACCAAATTGAGAACAAATATTTGAAGTGACTTTCTCCTGTGTACAAATATACCAGGTGCCTTTCAGCAAACCTGAAACCTGCCTGTGGCAGCCAGAAAGATGTGCAACCTGCAGGTTATTTGATTGAGTGATATCTGGTGCATAAAGCGCTGTCTCAGTCTCAAAGTTTGAGCAGTGTGTAAGCAGAATACCTCTGCTCATGTTGATGATATCGTCACTGCTTTAGTATCTTTATGTCTTTAATATTTAGGCTCTGCATTCTAGCTAATAAATAAACCTTCCTTTAGTAGTGTGTCTGTGACTAGAAGCAGCTCTTTCTATTATGTCTATTTAAATTAGACTCTCTTGCATACAAATCTTGCGAGAATGTTATTGGTAAAAGGCAAAGTTTTTCTACACTTCAAGAGAATGTGATAAGGTTTTGAACCAGAACAGATGAGCCAAGAAATATTTTCTTACTCAGGAAAGAAGAATGAATGCCACTGAGGTTTTACCTGCACTGAAAACATTTTCTGTGAACTTGACTTCAGCCAGAATTTAGTAGGGAAAGCTGCTTTGCCCAGCCAAAATGTACCAGTCCTTTCACAGAGTTTCAGAGTGGGGATTTGACCTAATGCCAATTCCATTCTAGACTTTTACACTACACCTTGACAAGTAGAATACTCCTTGGTATCTATCATGACATTTATGTATATATCTGTGATCAGTAGTGAATGCACTAGGTATTTGGCCTGGCCACTGGGGGATAAGTTTTGTCCTTCTGTCCAAGTTGAAATTTCATAACCTGGGCAATGTTGGATGGAGGAGCCAATTTTTCCAGGTACTTCTGAGAGGAGGAAGGATTCTAGAATTATGCCTAGGCTTTGAAATTACACATGGCTGTAGAAAATTTTATGAATATTAAAGTAGATCTGGTAAACAGAAAAATGCACTAATGGGTTGTGGTGTTTTGCTTGCAGATGGAAAATTCTTAAAGGTAAAGACCTTTTGTTTGTATAGAGCAAAACAAAACAAGAACCTTACTTCTCTGAAGATGTTGAGTGCTGTAGCAGTGCTGTTAGCAGTTTACATACCTGTAAACTTTATTTTACTTCTTCTATAGCTTTGTAATAAACAGTATTTATTCCTGCTTAAACAGATATTCATGCTGTCAAGAACTAAAAGACTTTAAAGGGCACTGAAAATGTAATTTATTTTGTTCATCATGTAGTGGGAAAGTGAACACAAAAACATCAAGTTATAAAATCTTTAAGTTGCAAAATCTTTAAACTGCAAGCAAGCAATGCCTAGAAAGAGTCTTTTTCTTCTAGTTTCAAGGTTTATGGCAGTTGTTTTGCCCCAGTGCCTAGTACACCGATAGCGAATCATGGGTAAATTTGTTTTACAAAATAATACATGGTCATTCTGAAGAAAGACATCAAAATTCACTGTCAGTAACGGAAAAGACTTGACTGATCACCTAGTCTAAATCGCTCACCTAAAGTACTCTTCTGTGGACATAGATAAAATTAAGAATTCAGTGGGAGAGCTGCTTCTGAAATTTGGTCTTCTGTACCTGAGAAGCGTAGGGCAGTGATGTGGCTGGCGTGACAGTCCACTGCAGACATATTGTGGTAGTTCAGAAGGTCTGATATGTTTTGTGGCAAGATTATTTGCCTTTTCTTTTACCTCTCTAATCACCCCATTCCCCTCATCTCTCCTCAAACAAAAAAAAAAGTGATGGGATGAACCTACTGCCTGTAGATAACTGACCTCTTTTTGATTCTGCTGTCATATCATTCACATGGTTAATCATGAGAAGTTTAATCTTCCTTTGAGATATAATAAGGGCCATTGAACTCTAAAAACATAATGTCACAAAAAAAGAATGCGTTTGTGCTAATTCCTTTTCACTGTGATGCCGGCACTGTCAAAGCTTCTGTACATGTTGCACTGTTTTATGTTTTAGTTGTGAACACAAGATGCTGCTCATTAGGGAAATGGGAATATCAAACTAGCATTTTGAAATAATTTGGCTGAAAGCATTCATGGAATGTATTATCCACATATAAATAACACTAGTAGCATTATTCATTCTGGCCTTATTTCTTAGTGAAAAATTAGCTCTTGAGCTCTGCAATTAGGGAGGGCTGAAAGGCAAAAGTGTAGAAATGGCTAAGCTGCAGAAGAAAATAAAATTCTTTAAAAATATACTGTGAGAAATAGTAACAGTTTACAGTGACCCGAAGTATAACACTTATGAATTTGTAACTTACATGTAAATCTTCTGAAGCACTTTATAATGGCACAGCTGCTAACGCTGGGGTCCTCTTAGCTCTTGTGTTAACCTGGCGCCATTCTAGCACAATAGGTTGTTGAAGGACAACACACCAGTTCTTCAGTAAAATCGTACAAACTGAGGTTTCCTTGCAGATTTTGGTGGCTTTTGTGTTATTGGGATTCCTGGCTCTGAATAGGATTTAAAATAGAGGTCCTAAGCATCTTTTGACCATAGTGCGAGGCTGGGGGAGAGATCCTGCTGCCCTTCTCTGGGATGACAAGCGTATCACCCTCTCTGATTTTGATAATTTGAAGCTGTCTGGGAAGACCCAGCAGGTCAGGTCTTTGGTATGCACTCCATAGAAAGAGGTACCTGATAGCTAGACCTGGTTGCTAAATCAGGTTTCTAAAACTCTTCAGTATGTAGGATAAAAAAAGTAGCAGGGGGGGTATGGGATGAGGAAAATAAAATCAGGATGACATTCACAAATATAATTTATAAAACTAAGTCAATATATGAACTTTACTCTCTTATCCACCCAAGACTTTATTGTTTGTACATTAGGGCTGTGATTTCTGTATTGTTTTCTGTTACTGGAGTACCTTCTTTTTGTGACCCCTAGGATTTCCTTAAAGTTCTGCCTATAATGACTCCAGCAACCTCGTTTCATTCTGACATGTAGTTAGCCCTGTTTCAGTTTGTCACTTTTGATCTGACTAATTGGTAGTGGCAATTATCAGGGAGCAGCTGACAGCTTGGAAGAAATGAATCACCTTTTCTTACTGTTTAGGTAATTCCCTGAATAGTATTTTCTTACTATTCAGATATCCAAGTCCATTTCCAGGAGTTGAAAAAAAAGAGGGAAATAAGGCAAATCACAGCTCTTTTAATTCTATTTGCTTTAGCTGAGCAAATTTTCAAGGAGTAACAGGTGCTGAAAAAGCCAGTCATCAAGAAACAAAGTACCAAAAGGGGTATTTTTTTGTAGTTATCCCACTGCTACATAACTTACAAGTTAGTAAATGTTTCTGAGTTCAAAAGTGAGGAAGGTCATCATGGGTTCTGATGAAGACAAATTGGACACATAATTGTATAGTAATTTCCAAAACCAGTTATGGGGATGCAGATAATATGGACCCATGCCTAAGGACAGGCAGGGGGTTACTTTGAGCAGAGGCCTCTACAGGGCTGTAGTACAGACAGTATCTTTTAGAGTTCCTTGTTCACATTTTCAGTGCATCTACCTTCTTGGTTCCTGTGGGTGGGCTCCAAAAGGTAAAGCATGCACGGCTGCACACACGGTTTTGTGACAAGTGTGAAAGCAAAGCTTGTGAGTTAAATATTCAAAACTCTTGATTACTTCTGAAGTTAAGTGGCTTGTTTAATTCACATGAACTAAGCACCAAGCTAGAAACAAAACCTGGTGAAATTCAGTGCCCATTAAAGCCAGAGAAAATTTCCCAGGCTTTTGCTGAAGGCCTTCTCCACTTGCTACCTTACTTGATTTATGGTCTATTTCTGATTTGCTCTTGGTTCTGAGTGTGGTACTTGGCAGACCAAAAGGATTATATTCTAGCAGAGAAGCAAAGCCTGTTTCAGCATCAGGAGAGAACATGACTGAGACCAGTACTTTAGATGCAGTAGGAAATGGATAACTGTGCATTGCACCATTTTGCAAAGAGATGCATCTGGAGATGCTACAAGCAACCCCTTCTATTACTTAAAAAAGACAAACTCAGAAAAATCTGATCTTTTGCAGTTTGGGCATTCAATAACGGAAGTTCTCTTGGCAACAGACTTATTTTCCAAATGATTTTTTTTTTTTCCCTAGCAGGAAATACAGTTGATACAAGAGCCAGAATGATGTCAAAAACTGTGGAATGACTGCTAGTTAAGCCAGAGATTTACTTAGGAAGACAGGCAAATAGTAGAGACCTGCTTGAGCTGGAGATAGGAGGGGATGAGTCTAGGAGTTTGATTTTTGGGACATAAACAAGTTTGAATGCTTTTTTTTTTCTTTACCACATGTGGAAATATATGGGGAAAAGGCAGATCATTATGAATATTGATGTTGGCATGTAATGCTGGAGGTATTGGCAAGTCTTTGTAATTATACTGTACATCTCCAGCTTTCTCTTTGTATTTTTTTCAGAGCTGTATATTTACCTGCTAGATATGACATGATCAGCTAGTTGCTGTACTAAAGCGAAGCAGATTTGCTAAGGCAAATGCATTAGTTAGGAATTAAAATGAATTTGTTTATTAGTAAATAACTGTCCCATGCAAAAGCATAGACTTTAATAACTAGAGATGGATTTGTTTAAAGCTGGAATCCCTGTTGTTCAACTTGCTGTTCTAGGAATGTAGCAATCAAAAAAAAAAAAAAAGTTAAAAAAAAATGAATGTATAGGGGAAAATTTGGTTTGAAAGAAATGAAAGAAAATTGTCTAACTCTAATTGAACTCCCTCCTTGCAGATCCTCGGGATCCTCTTTAAGTTTGAAAAAAAACTTTCTCAACTATGGATTTCAGCATGCTCTTAGCATTATAGCTAACATTTGCTTTGAGGCTTATTTTAGCTGCTGTAATGTGAAATCACTAGAGTGCATTTGTCCAAGTGCCTTCAGGAGCTGCTGTCTTCAAATCTGCATGTGTTGTTCATTTGTGTAGCAGAGGGACATTGGTATGTTCAAGAGTTTAATGCTGATCTCCTTCCATATAGCATTGTGAAGCAGATGGATTTCAGACCAATTTATTTGGTATACTTTCCTACAGATTTCCTTAAAGAACTGTACTCCCCGACCAGAAGCAATCCTTTGCATCTTAACAACTCCTTCTGGCTTAAAATACTTCAGGTTTCTCACTGGCCTCCCCTTGCAGAGGGCTGTCCCCATGTGGAGTATCACTGCTTCAGCCAGGGAGTGGGTGATGAAGCAGTGTGAGGCAAGTGCCAGGACCTCCCTGCCTTTTCTCTTGGGTAGCTGCTGGGCTGGGCTGAACCAGGACAGAGGCTGTGCTCCATCTTCCGTAGTGCTCTGCTCTGGGAGAGGATCAAGCCGTGGCCATGCTTATAATACTGTGTGTGCCAGAGCCTCTTCTGCAGCAGGATGAAGTTCCTTGAGCTCTGTGTCAGACAGCTGAGTTTGTCCTATCACTTTTTTCCTTCGGAGCAGAGATCAGCCACCTCCTTGCTCCATTCTCCTTGCAGGCTGTTGTAGAGAGTGATAAGGTCCCCCCTGAGCCTTCTCTTCTCCAGACTAAACCCCTGCCAGTTCCCTCAGCCATTCCCCATCACACTTGTGCTCCAGGCCCTTCACCAGCTCCGTTGCCCTTCTCTGGACACACTCCAGTACCTCAGTGTCTCTCTTGCAATGAGGGGCCTGGAACTGAACACAGGATTTGAGGTGCAGCCTCACCAGAGCCAATCCATCTGATCCGGAGCATCTAAAGGGGTTTAAAAAGAGGTCACAATTTCAAAATAGCTTACTGGCTTCTCTCCTGTACAGCTTCAGCCTACTGTAGTTTTCAGAGAAGTCTTTTCTACCTGCGAAATATTTTAGGCCTGGTTTTCAAATTTCTTACACCTTCCTTTTGGCATTCCTAAAGCCATAAAGTGTATCTCCCCTCTATCTCCTTCTCAGGCAGAAATCAAGGGGCCAACCCTGCCAGTAGAGGTCAGGTAACGCCTGAACTAATCCTGCCTAGCCAAAAGAGGGGTGGTATAACAAAACTGACATGCCTAAGCCTGTAACCAGCTTTCCACTGAAACAGACTTTGTTAAACCATCATATAGATGGACACTTACACAGACTAAGTAGAAAATACAGAAATTCCTTCCTGCCTGTACTACAGGTGGTTAAACCCCACAGAACACCCAAGTCTGAATCTGCTCCATGTTTTCTTTAAGAGCCAATAAAAAGAAAGACTATATCTAGGCTAATTCCCCATGTTGCATGGCTGTGGAAGACAAGAGGTATATCTCATGTCACTGAACTAAAGGGCCTTTTGCTGAATGTTAATTTTTTTCATGTCTCCCTAGGAAAGAAACAGGTTTTTTCTCCATCCCTCTCATTTTTAAGAGAGAATTTAAGTTCTACAAACATGTAGAATCCCCCTTTCAAAATCAGTCTTGAAACTCAGACTACTTCCCTGTTTGATGTTGAGAAGTATTCCTAGGACATGCAGCAACCGCATTCCGTGGCTGCCACATCATCAGCTTGTGTTCTCTCCTGGACTAGGAGCTTTGCTGTGTACAGATCCACCTCCATAACCTGCACTAGAGTCTCAGGTTGAATACAGATCTCCTGTAAGTTGCACAGTCCTGTGGAGAAGAACAATAAATCTTTAAACGTCATTAACTTAAGTGGATGTGCACACACATACAAGTTGATACAGTATAACTGGTTATCTCTCTTTGCTGGGCTGCTTTTTTCTATTTTCCTTCTTCTTTTTTCCTTTTTTTCTTTTTTTTTTTTTTTCCTCAGTCTTCCCTTAGGAATTGCTTTTGAAGGTATTTTGATTAGTTATGTAATTAGCCACTTGTACAGTTAAAAAGCAAACTTTCAGGTCACATACTGTATGTTTACTCTTTGGCTTTAGGAGGGCTTCATTCAGAAGAAATTGCTATTGTTTCTTTGCCTTCCCATGGGAAAGCTTTAGTTTTGGAAGCCATTCAACAAATGTAAGGTATGCAAAGAACACTGTAAAGACAGTTCGTGAGTTAGCCAATTTTTTTTATAGTCAGTAGTTACCAATTTCTTTCCTCTGTCTAAAGGCAGGTTTTCCTTGTGCATGGTGCCGTGGGCTGAGAGTTCATTTCTTGATGACCAATGAAACTGATAAACTGCCAGTGTCCTCTCCTTCCAACTTGCCCTGCCTGACTGTAGCAGCTTTTGAGAAGGATAAAGTGCCTTACCTTAGTTGATTCTGAGTGATTACCATAACCAGTCTTGGGGAAAAAGGCAACATCCAGAAATACAGTGATATAATTTTCTGAGCTGTTTAATTTTTACTCTGAAGTCTGTCATCTCTCTCTTAATTGTAATGAAATGATGTGTATTTCAAGCATAGAGAACTTTCAAAGTTAGCTAGTTCACTAGAGAGCTGAAGATGCTCACTAAGGGCTTAAAATTGTTTCTCATCAGGAAAATGCTCTTTAGATGGCTTGCTCCCAGTGATCAGTACATTCATACTTCAGGAATCATTTTCCTGAATCTCTGTGATGCTATAGCATCATAATGATCCCATCCCTTTTTGATAATAGATTTAATACACAGCTACACCGAGTCCAAGATATGTTGAATTCATCACCATCCTAAAATAGACTCGAGATCTGGTCTGAAATTGGTGGCTTCAAAAAGAGGATTTGGAAGGCCTGAAGTTCTGGGAATGGATTGTTTTCACAGACCCAGTTCTTTACAGCTCTGCCCTCACAGAACGAGCAAGATAACTTGTGATACAAAGTCAGAAACGGTAATTTAAGGCAACCTGGTGATTATGCTGTCTATGGGCAACCTATGGCCAGCTGCTTAAAGCAGCCTTGCTGTTATTTTTGGTGCATCTGAAATGGGGATATCATATTTGGCAAATAATTACTTGTGTTCAGTCTTTATCAAGTGATGTTTGTAGTGGTATGGGTGGAATATTCTCTACAAGGACTATAAAATACATAGTATGGTTTATAGCTAGGATAGCAATGGTTGCACACATAGTAGGTGTGACTTAGAGCAACATGCTCAGGGTGGGTAGTTGACATCAGGTTTGCACTGATAATTTTACTGGAGCATGTGAGTAGTGGGTATGTGAACAGCCCTGAGAAAAGAGCTGTTGTATTAAACACACTTGTCAGCGTAAGGCCTGTCTGGTAATTGACTTGCACAGTCATAAGATCTTTTAATGCTGACTGAAGCGTTAATCTAGTTTGTGAAATATATGATTTCAGTTCAAATGGATATGTAAACTGGTTTGTGCTGGTTCTAGGGTGAATTTCTCAATTATTTAAGCTCATGTTGTTATAGTCATAAGGTTCTTTCTAATGAAAATTCTGAACATACCTCCTAAAGATGGTTTTTGAATACTTAAACCATGGAGGTACTCACTTCTTCTCTGAATGTGGTAGATATTTTCTTAGATATTTGTTATGTTAGGTTCATGGGGAGAAGAGCTTTATTTTAACTGACAAAAAGCAGAATTCCTTGCAAAATACAATGAATTATTATACAGTTATATGAAATGAATGATTCGGTGCTGTCACCTTTTAGGTAAATCTCAATATTGTTAAATTCAAATGCTGTCTTCTATATGGCAGAAACTTCCAGTTGCTGTCTTGGTAGAGTGAAAACTTCTCAGAATTATACTACTATAGTATAAACCATAGCATGAAAATTAATGTGGTTATTATGTCTCCTGTTGTAAAGCATTCTATCAAAGGCTACACCTTATTCCTTGCCTGTGGTTATAATTGCAACGTGAATAAAAGAACCCCTTAAATGTAACAGGTAACATTTCCTAACTGTGCCATGATGCTTTGGCTGTTAGAGACTGTCATGAGGAAGCACTTGGGCACCAGGGTTACATAAAATCTTTTCTATTTAAAGTCTTGAAGCTCTGCATAACTGTCGTACATGTGATGACCTTTCTTTCTATTGCTGGATCATAGCAACTGAACTTTAACAGACTGTGTGGGACAACTCTGTTTGCTTGTTCATTCATCTTTCTGTGCACTAAAAAATACATCTCTGAGTACAACTGCACAAATTATCTGGAAGAAAATTTGCTCCTCGGTGACCACAGTTCATGTCTTCTGTATCTGAGTGGCTTTATGGGCCTGGAATACAGCATCTAGCCTGAGCTAGATGTTCTTGTGTTCATCTAGCCTGAGCTAGATGAGTCGCGTTCTCTTGGGCTACTGTCACTATGAACATGCTTTTCATGGCCTGTCATGCCATAGAGCATTTTATTCTGTGTTTAAAATTAACAGCACTTTGAAGTTTGCAGGGGAAATTTTCAGCAGTATTGAAAGCAGTGTTCTTGACTTATGCTACTCTGACCTGATTTAGCACAGAAGGAAATCTAATAGCTGCTGATTTTCTCCTGGGGATGCATGACCTCTGTGTCTGTTTTGTCTTGAAGCTTTCACTATATTGAGTGAGAGGCTTAATAGCATTTGGCTAACAGGCTTGGAAAGAGCAAGAGTAGGTTAGCTGGGGGCAGCTGATCATCTGAGTTGGGTAAAGACTTCCCCATATGACTCAAGAAGAACATTCCTGGCTAGGATGAGTGTTACCAGGGGGCTGGGTGACTTCCTTATGCAACACCTCTGCTAATGATGGGATTTTGCATTGCTCCTGGTCTGAATACTATAGTTGCACTGAAGCACTTTATGTCTTGTCTTTACCCCTAGGACAGAATGAACTGCAAGCCTAGGAGGAAAATAAAGCCAAAGTATAATGAAAGTGTGGGCGTTCGTATATATAAAGCAGGGACTCTATATCAAATAACCCTGAGGGAAATCTAACTATTCCCAGGCAGAGGTGTGGTGGGAACTCAGATAAAGGTTTGTACATAGCCTGCAGGAAGAAAAGATTCAGACTAAAATCTATTCTATTTAAATTCATTGCAGTCTTGCATCCTGCAGTGCTGTGGCAGGCTCTTGGCTCCATATGCCAGGACAGAGACCTGCTTCCAGGTAGACCCCAGTAGAACTGTAAGGGAAGGAGTGCTCCATGCGACAGAACATAGCATCATGTCAGCATGTATGTGTCATCTTTTCAAGAATACCAAGTTGTGCTTGTTTCCCTACACTGGTCTTTCTTCAGCTTGTGTGTGTGTTTCCATGAGACCAGAGGAATTGCGTCTCCTTATGTTTAAATCCCATGCTCTGGGATTTGCTTGCAATATATTGATCTTCCCTATCAGATCATGTGCCCAAAAAGAGAGGAATAGAAAATGAAGCCTTGCAATAAATTTCTGTAAATGTCCATTTTATGCATTGATTAAGACTTCAGTTATTCTGAGGATGTCCATACCCCAAGGATAAAAGAACAGGCTGCCTCCTCTCACCCATTCCTATAGTTTCATAGAACGCTTTGCTTTAATCATGTCGTAAATAAATAAACAATATATCTATGAAACACTCCAGATACTGAGAACCACATTGTAATGCAGTAATTTAGGAGGTGGAGCAATAGCAGTTGTTTCTCCTGCTTCCTATTAAACAAATTGTTACCAGTCCTCACAGGATCTTAGTATCTTTAGGTGAGGCAGGGACAGAAGTATCTGGAAGGGCTTCTTTGGGTATTACATTTCCATTTTTTCAAGTGTAGACACTGCTCACTCAGATCTGACCGGAGTTCTTTTAATTAGTATCTTATCATCAGGCATCAAATTATTGATCAGTATGAAATACAGAAGGGTTTTATGAATGGAGGGAGCCACATAATGGTATAGTTGTTCAAGCTGAGAAATTACATGAAGCTGCTGAACTGGAATTGCAATAATGCAGAACATGCAGAGTTTTCTGGTCTCATTAACACTGAGTGAGGTTCATTGTATTGGGATGCCAAAGCTTGGGTCAACAGTTTTCATCTCTAACAGAGGAGAAGAGATTCAGTGATCTGTTAGCCTAACAAAAAATCATTTAAAAATTAAATACCAGCAGTTAGTGTTTAGGAAATGTTTTTGGCAAATAAGAGATCATGGTTCAACTCATGGGAATCAAGCAGAGAGAGGGGGAAATGAGTTTGATCTTCAGCACTTCAGGCGACCACCAACTAAGGGAGTATTTGGGGTTGAAGCACACTTGCTCCTTCCTTTTAAGTCTGTTTCATTGTCAATAATAAATTATCAAGGCAACTGTGGATTTTTAATAAAGAATATGTGCCTTTTTACAGTGATGCTGTTTAAGAAGTTGCAAATTCTAACTTTATCCCATAACATAGGCATTTAAAATAGATCAGTATCAACATGAAAAAGTGGGATTTCTTTTCTTCTCACTGTCCATCATATTCATCCTTCCAGAACACAATAGAGCAGCAGTTCCTAATCTGTTGTCACCAGTGGAGTCATTATTGTTCTGAAGTTTAAAAAATACAACCAGGGAAAATTCATTTAGGGTTGGGGATTCAGTTGCTGCAGGACAGATGTAGAACACCTACTGCAGTTGCTGCTGGTAAAGTTGTAATGGCAAAAACCACATAGGAAGTGAAGGTATTTCACTGGGAGGCAGGTCCCTGAGTTTAGGATTATTTGATGGGTTAGAGAAGAGACTTGAAAGTGCATTTCCTCAGACCTGCGTCAGTGTTTTCATCACAGAACTGATAAAAGCAGTTCTTGTTTTTAATAGCTTTGCCAGTTAAACCCTGAATTTTCTTTGCCTTTTTACAATGGACTGAACAGAACATTTTTTGTGGAATGTTGCACTTGAAGCACAAACATCTTGGTCTTTGTTTTATCAGAAGAAAATAACAAATGTAAAACTTCCTTTGAATGGGGCTGATTTTGTTTGTTTATTGGGTCATCAACCATACCAAAATACAAACATTTCATGAAGCCCCATTCATATTAGTGTGGTGTAAAAACACAACACATTCCTGTAATACCTTCTAGAAAGGCCTTGATGCATTAGTTGAAACTTAAAGGAGTTAAAGAAGCTCCAAGCTTTTGTTTTAATTTTTTTAAATGCTCCAGCATGTATTTAAAGTGTTGAAATTCCAATGCCTGTACATTGTGACATACAAGCGGATGTGCAGAGTTGGTGCACCTAGTGAGCTCCACTGCGTTTGATGGTGCTCAGGGAAGAGAAAAAGAACACAGTAATAGTGGTACTATTTCAGACTGCTCTCCTGAGCCAGAGAAACAAGAAGGATTTGAATTTCTCTTTTGCAGATGTTTCCACTCATTTTTGAGCACATGCAAACTCTTTGCTTCAACTCCGCCCTATGGTAAAGGAATTCCCCAGCTTAAACACACTGTGGAGAAATATCTCCTTTTGTTCACCTTAAATTTGTCACCTGCAAGTTTCATTTGTTGTTCTTAGTTCCTACATTCCTACAGGGAGTGATTGTTTGCTGTTCACCTTTTCCATGCCAGTCATGATTTTAGAGATCTTAACCACATGTCCCTCATAACTACCTGTTTTCCAGGCTGAAAATTCCTAAACCATTATGTTATTCACTGTGAGGAAGCCATTCTGTACCCTTGATTGTGATTGCTGCTTTAATTTTTCCATTCTACATTTTATAAGATGGGGAAACCAAAACTGAAGAATTTGACCTGTGGGCACATCATGGACTGCTTAGAGGAGAATGTTTTTCCCTAGTATCTGCCGTCTGTTTGTTCTCTGGCTATACTGGTAGACTTCTAGTGCCTGCATTATGGCTGATGTTCTAGAATGAATTCACTACCATTTGGTGAGTTACTCAGTAGGTTCTTCCTATTGTTTACCCTAAATAGCCTTGTTCGTTTCTGTTTCCTACTCCAGTTTCCTCTGCTAATAACCGACACACATGCACTTGGCCAGGCTACCTAAAAAAAGAACTAGTGCCACTGTGAACTTGTTTTTTTTGCTGTACGGAGGTGTTTATCTACAGCTAAAATATTGCCTAAACCTGTGGGACTCACCTATCATGTATCAAACATTATACTGCTCTCTTCACTTTCCCTTCATAAAACCTCTTCTAGCTATGCTATTTATGCATGTTCCCTAGATGAGGCATCTTGCCTCCTTCTTTAGCCCTGTGGCTGCAAAACAATCAAATAAAATGTAAACTAAAAGGATAATTAAGATGGGCTAATGCAGTTCTGATATATGGTATTAAATAAATTAACGTTTTCTAACTAAAAATGATGGCATGAACACCATTTATGTCCTGTGTCCTTTGCTTGCCAGCACTGGTATTAGTTTTTGCACTTGGAATCATAGAATCTCACAGAATGGTTTGGGTTGGAAGAGACCCTAAAGCTCATCCAGTTCCAACCCCATGCCACAGGCAGGAACACCTTCCACTAGACAGAGTTGTTCCAAGCCCCGTCCTACCTGGCCTTGAACACAATGTGAGTAGAAGAATGATCAATCAGTATCACCTTGGTCATCTTGCTTGGGTTCATATCAAAAGCTGCTTTCACTGTTAATGTGGATGATTGCCAATGGGAACTGGCTTAAACCCTCCAGCTTGCTTTACATAACTCATTGAGTATCTATGCCATCTACCAAGATCTTGACATCAATTTAGAGATTAAAGGATCTATTGTCCATGCAAATCTCATGGTGAAAAACTATTTCTTAATGATATCATATCTGGCAATTGCACTTGCAAGCTATACGGGTCGTACTTATTTGTTGCTCTTTAAGAAATGTATCTTGCAATCAGCTTCTTTGCTCTTACATATGAACTTAACAAATGTGCAGAACCAATTCTGTTATATAATTGTATTCTATTAGTAACTCTATTAAATTTACATCTCTTTGAGGGCAGACTTAGTCTAAAATGAAAAACAACATGAGATTCAAATCTATGCATTCAGACAGCAAGAACATTTTGAGACCACAAGGAGGAGGGAGAGTGTTACCTTAGCACACAGTTGCTCACTTGCTCTCTCCTCACCTCCATCTCTCTCTCCCCCTCTCTCCTCCTGTAAACCCAGATTGTTCTCTGAAATGTAGATACAGGATTTCGCTGCAGGCAGCTGGTTGAGTTACAAGTAAATTGCTGCTTTCTTCCATACCTGTCTTTCAGATGAGTTCACATATTAGAGTAGATTAAGATAAACAATGGAGGCTATTAATGAGAGACAGGAAGGATGGTGAGAGGAAATCACACATGAAAGCTTTGCTACCTCTTTTTTTCCCACCCTCACCCCTCTTATATTTCGCTGTGGCACAAGGAGCCTAGCACTGGGTAACTGGTGAGAATCTTTACTTGATATCACGCGGACAGTAAATAACTAATTAAAATACTCATCACAATGAATAATAATCTCCCCACATAAAAGGTTATTCATTCGACCAACTTACTAGTAGAGATCTCTATGAACTTGTATGCTTTTCAAATTAAAGTCTTTTGGGAGGAGACTTGTTTGGAATAATTGGGAGGGGTGGGAGGTGGGGAGTAAAAAATGCTAGCCTGTTTTAGGCACTAGTCTGAAGCATTCTTTAATTTTTTTCACCATTTCTCTGGATAAACATCATGTGAATATTGGTGTATTTAACATTCTTACAACAGTAACTTAGCCCCGCCAAAGGAAAAGAATTCCTTTGTTTTCATTCTTCATCATGTTGGTCTGAATTAAGAATTTAATGTAGGTAACAATTTGAAATGATCTAGGAGTTGTCATTAAAATAGAATATGACATCTTGCATTGCTCTTCTCCAGTGTGAGAAAACAATGCATCTCGTGGTACATCTAAAAAGATATTTAAAATATTTAAGTCAACTGGTTTATAGCAGCTTCTTACTTCATAGAATCATATTATAGTTAGGGTTGAGAAGGACCTTAAGATCACCCAGTTCCGACCCCCCTGCCGTGGACAGGGACACCTTACCCTAGACCATGTTACCCAAAGCTCTGTCCAACCTGACCTTGAATACTGCCGGACATGGAGCATTTACTACTTCATTGGGCCACTTGTGCCAGCACCTCACTACCCTCACAGTAAAGAACTTCTTCCTTGTATCTAACCTGAACTTCTTTGTTTAAGTTTAAACCCATTACCCCTTATCTTGTCACTACAGTCCCTGAAGAAGAGTCCCTCTATGCCATCCTTGTAGTTCTTCTTCGGGTACTGGAAGGCTGCTATGAGGTCTCCACGCAGCCTTCTCTTCTCCAGGCTGAACAGCCCCAACTTTCTCAGCCTG
>JBCJKH010039819.1:0-21457 GCA_039877255.1 Loriculus beryllinus
TTTCTCAGCTTGCCTGAGGGCAAAGTGGTGGCCAGCCCTTTGGAGAGTAGAGGCAGCCGATGGTCTTGCAAGGCTGTCCTGTGCAGGTTCATGTCCAGGGTGTTTGCACCCCTTTTCCTCAGAAATGCCTGTCACTATGCCACAGATCAGTAGAGAGATACATTTTTCTGTCTTTCCTAATGCTGATCCATAGCTCTAGTCTCCTTTATTGGATGTTTGGCAGTCAGCCAGACAAAGGCAGCTCCTGCCTTCCCCACTATATCATTTGAGGCTGACCTCCTGTCTTACAGAAAGTCAGTGTGGTTGCATTGTTCTAGATGTAAGGTGCCACTAGGACTGGACAGTGTTTCTACTCTCCTCCTGTCCCGTGGAGCCTGTTAGCAACAGGAGTGCCCACAGAAGTGAGGTGTTTGCTGAGTGGCAGGAGAATTCTGTGTTTACTGAACTTGGAGCTAGGCTGGTTGTTCCCCTGATTGGGAAGTGCTTGCAAGTTTCTGGTTCTTCCCCTGTTTTAAGGGGTGAAGCAGGTAGAGACTCCTTCTAAAGACCTTGAGGACATCAGCTGGCTGGGAAATGGGAATGGTATGGCTTGAGGCTATGCATGGGACATGATATGATACAGTCCATTTTCATTCTGGGGTATTTTCTGTTAAGCTGTGATCCCTGAACACCAAATGCCTGTTGAATGAAGGTGAGTTGATAAAACTGGTATGTACAGAAACTGATACTCTTCTAGCTGGAGCTGCCTGAATTCAATATCAAATACTTGATTCATTCATTATGTAGAGCTTTTTGATGCAGGAAACCCAACTGGTTTTAGAAGTTGTCAGATTTGGTTATGGCTCCACACAGTACTGCAGTATTCGCCTCACCACAGCACATTCTGCACCCTTGTAGGCTGACTACTTGAAGGTGGCAATCTTCTGGGTCTTCTCATCCCACTTGCTCTCCCTGTAAGTGATAAGGCTACATTAATCTGTATTCTCTGCAATCTCAGAGCTGGACTGTTCGGGCTCTGAGAATGGGTAATCGTTACTATATTTTTCAATTCAAAATTTGTGCAGGGTAGTCTGTATCATCAAAGGGTCATTTATTAAGTGTTATTCAGATGCCCTGATAAATGAATCTGTTTGACTTTCTAGAGAGCCCTTTGGCATATGGGCTTACAAAATAACTTACTTTAGAAGGGCAGGCTCTTAAAGTTCAAGAGCCACAATTTTCCTCAATCCCTTTTCTTTTTTCCTTTTTTTTTTTCTCTCTTTTTTTGACTAGGTTTTGTTAGGCATGCCACAAAACTGCAGATGCTGAGCATTCTTGTGATAGCTGCTGTGTGAATATTTTGCTTTGTTCATGTTTTGAGTGTTCCCTGTGAATTAGGCAGCCTTTTGTTTTCCTGGGCAGTTAGTATGCTAGAGCGCTTGTTAGCCTATATGGAGCTCCTTTTTTTAATGAGGCCAACTTCTCTACTGGCTGTTCTGCTGTTGTTTTATTTATTTTTTTTAATCAATAGAGCCTCTTATTGCGACTCTCTTGGGACAATAGCTTTCTTATGCTAAAGGAAAATGTATTGCCCTGGACAAAGCTGTGGGAAGCATAACATGCTCATTAGTAATGCTTGGTATATACACTGCTCTTCTCTTGTTCTTTCATAGAAGGAAAAATGACATCAAGGAGAGGATGTCTTTTTTTTTTTTTTTCTTTTCCCTAGAAATAAAAGGAAGGGAAAAAAATATCACTTGGAGTGTCCCTGATAAAGTTTGAGAAGTGCTAGCAGTCCTGGTACAAAGAAGTGGCTTCAGCCTGAACATAAGCTGGTTGCTTGTTAGCTGCTCATAGGGGTAAGTTGGTTGAAATGCCTGATGTGTGGTCCTATGTAGTGTGAGAGGGAAAAATGGGAAGGAAACAGCACTATTCTGCTTTCTGGCTAAGAGGAAGGGGGAGAATTTTTGCAAGAATAGGAACTTCTGTGGTGGGCTTTAGAGCCTTTTGTTACAGGAAGGCCAAGTTGCACATCAGTTGGAGAAGAATGCCATCTACATATAAAGCTTAAACTTCTGGGACAGGAGAGGGAAGTTATTTGTAAAGGAAATCAGATGAGTTTATACTGTCTGGCAGTGTCTGCAATCTGGTTTCCAGCTTTGTCAGCAAGGTGAAGTTTTATTGCTGCTATTAAGTGATAGAGCAAGAAAGTTGTTTCTAAGTGGCTTCAGGACACAGATAGGTACATTTTGAGGTCTTAATGCCCTCCACTACCACTTTGGAGAATTATGCTGAGGAAATTCTTCTGGTATGTGTGTATGCAGCTATGCATTTCTAGACCTGGAGCCTACATTAAGAGACTTATTGATTGATCCCAAGTCCAGTGTGGAGTTTGTGCTGAGTTTTCTCATGATTGAAAGCATTGCTGTAAAATACTGTTTTGGCTTCAGGAGAGAAAAGCCAGGGAACTGTCTTGATAACCGTACTGCTGCAACAGCTTGCAGCATTCTGTTGAAAACATAGGTGCGTGCTAGTTGCCTGGAAATACAAAATTCCAACAGACATTAATAAAAATATTGATTTCTCTCATGTATCTATGCAAGAAGAAGTCTCATTCTTCAAAATTATTCTTTGCTATAAGATTCCCATAAACTTACAAGTATTTAATATAAATTCAGGATACATAGATGCACATGCATGTGTGTACAAGATGCACTTGTATGGTAGCTTAGAAAGAAAGGGTGAATGCCAACATTGTTGCATCCAAGAATGGTTTGGAGTATTTATATTTCTCTTTTGTAAAGTAAATACCTTACAGCTCCTTAAAATCATGCAAACTTTTGACTATTATTTATGCATATGAAGTTAGTTGTTTCTTTGTGCTGTAGTAACTGCCCCTTTACTTAAGGGCAGAGAGCTGACATTGACTGAATACTGCATCAAAACATTAACTACTAAGATACTTCCCTCTTTCATCCTCCACTCCCGATAAGACTTGCTCCTGTTTTACCAAAGCAGCACTGGTGGGTTTTTCCTGAAAGAAGGAGGGACTGTATTAAAAATACTCTTCTCTTTTTCTAGGTGAAGCAACTAATGTAAATGCAGGTAACCATGCAGAATGCGGTTCAGGTAAATGGCTTTTGTAATGTCTGTATCCTCTATAATATTTTTTTGTTGTTATTTTAATGCAAAAATGTACCCTGAAGCAGATGAAATGCTGGAAACCCCCCAAGTTATCTGTATTAAAAAAGAGTGATTGTTTTCCCATTTTGCTAATGGTGCAGTGTGAAAAGACATATAACCTGGTATTCTCTTCCTAAATGCCGTTACCTAAGATTTTGAAGTAAATGCTGAGTTATTGAAGAACTTGTTTGTTGATTAAGAGGTATTTTAAACTCCTGTTTAAGTATAAAAAGTTATCTTCTTTGTACACACGATGAACTGAAGGAAAGTGTTTAAGAATACCAAAAGGCCTCTTTGTCTTAAGGAATTTTGTGCATCAAATTTCAGTGTGGTACTTTTCTTGAAATCTAAGGTACCTCTCCAATATGAAAATATGAAATCTTTATGGGAAATGCTAAGGATTCATGTTCAAGAACTGTGCTGTGTTCTTGCATGGAAATATGTTTCCTCTTAACATCATCATTTTAATGATTTAAACACTAAATGCTTCTGAAATGAATGTCAGAGAAATCAGTAGGCTGTAGTAAATTATACGACAAAATTCAGATTTCATTACTTAAATTGTTGAGAAAAAGAAAAAAATACACATTTTCTTCATTTAATATTCAGGAAAAATATGTAATTTTAAATCCAAAGAAGTCAAGAGAATGAATGTAGTAGTACTTTTGATGCAGGCATTATTAATGAGAGTTGCACTATCGTGACTGCTGCTGTGTTGGTGTATCTGTCGGAAGGGGAATGAATACTTACTGTTTGAATAATCTTTAGCGTAATTCAGAACTGCAAATTTTTGCAATATGCCTGCAAATACTTGAGCTCACTGCAGCTTCCTGACATCTTCTGCAGGTGTGGTTTGGAGATGACCTTCCCTTAAGTCCCCGAAGTCCTTTAACTCCCAGGCATGGGCCAGGTTTGGCAGATGTGTGCCTGTATGACCGATGGATATCTGTGCGGCACGAAGCAACTTTGGTGCCTATGCAGGAAGACCTGTCAATCTGGCTGTCTGGCTTGCTGGGTGAGGTTAAAAATCACTGTCTAATAAATTTCAAAGCACTTTCCAATATTCCAGTCAATGCTGACACTTAATACCTATAGTACTGTTAAGGTCTGGTGTATCTGATCCTGAATGGCTAGGAGAATTGTATTAAAATGCATGTTTTGGTTTTGAATTTAATGAGCTGCCACTTCTTAGAGGTAGGATGATTAACCATTCTAATTTGCTTGCTGAATCTTGGTAGTCTAATTAAAATATAATTAAATGGATATTTGATTTTAGTTTACTTGTATTTTTCTATTAATTTTCAGTGTTTAACACTACAGTGCTATTTGAGTTGCCTTTAAGTTCATATGAAACTTCTGTACCTTCTTTGGAGTAACTCTAATATTGATTTTTTTTAGGAATAGAAGTCAAAGCAGAACAACTGCTAGAAGAACTTGATAATGGGGTACTACTCTGCCAATTGGTTGGTGTTCTTCAAAGCACAATTAAAGAATGTTGTAGCTCGAATAATTTAAGGGTAAGTCATTGTGATTTTTTTTTTTTAATGCATACATAAACTTTTTAATTGTAAGTAGTAGTAAGAAGAGGCTGATTAACAATAATGTGGCTTACAGATGGGTAAACTTTGTGCAAAAAATTACTTATATGCTTTGTTAATAAAATCCTAAAGTCCTTACTCGGTTTTTAGTTTGATTCTAGTACAAGTCTTGTCTGAGGAAGATCTAGTCCCAAGTCTGGAGTTTGTTCCCCTGACATCAGTGTGGGTTGGGTTGGTAACACGATACCCATTGGCACTTGGTGGTATGTTTTATGCCAGAAAATGGTGGCTAAATTCTAGAATGTAGGTCAGGCATCAAAATATCCAAACTGAGTTGTACCTGGACATGGGCTGTAGTGTTTTTGTTAGGAACCGAGTTAAAATGTGAATCTCAAGCAGCTTCCAGTTTGTGCTTTTCCCATGAAAAATACTGATCTGTCACTTTAAAGTATAAAGCCATGTAGGCAGCATATGTTTAGCCTACAGGGGTATAGCTACAGTAGTGCTTAGATTTGTCAAATAGTAGATCACCAGCTAATGTGCCCTGATTGGTAGTGTTTCCTTTGGCAGGAGAAACTGCTCACCATATCCAGAACATGTTTATTTTGTGGTTACCATTTTATCTAGTAAAACAATAGTTTTAAATAATGGATATTTACCAGTAAGTAATATAACTACTAGTATTGGAATTATTATTAATTGGGGGGACAAGTTTTAGGATGCCAAAGAGTATTTATTCAAGAGCCATATGAATTCTCCAAATCCTTAGTTGTTTGGTTTTGGTTTTTGTTGGTTTGCTTTTTTGTTGGTTTTTTTTTTTTTAAGGAATACAAGATGCATAGCTTGTATATCTATGAACTGAATTTTTAGTTCTGAAGATACTAATTTAAAACCAAATAAGTACTGAATTCCTTTAAAGGAAACTGCCCCTTGTTCTCCTCTCTTTCCCTCTGCTTTCTACAACAGGCTCTAAAATGAAGTCTGGCAGCTGAGTATATTTTAGTTTAGTTGGAGTTCTCTGTGCTCATTCTGCTGCTGTGAACAGAGCTTGGGAAGGGTGAATAATTATCCAAACCTGCGAAACCACCAATAAGATTTCTACCCCAACATGTGGGGAAATGGGGGAGCAACTGTATAGGCAGCCTTTGGGAAAGGCTGGAGAGCTAAGGATTGTTTACTCCATGACTGTTGACAACGATAGGGTGGAATGCTATCTACATTAGTGTGGCTTTTTTAATAGAATGCTTGGTGGGTTGCACACAAAATAGTTACTAACCACTGGTTTGGTACTCTGAATTGACGGCTTATTTTCCTTTGCAAATATGCTTTGAAATCTGTTGGAAATGTTGATGTGCACAATGTACTTTTTGTTTTCTTCCCTTGCCAGAATTTTCCTATGAGAAAAGTTCCATGTAAGAAGGATGCTCCATCAGGATCTTTTTTTGCCAGAGATAATACAGCCAACTTTCTTAACTGGTGTAGGGCCATTGGAGTTGATGAGACTTATCTCTTTGAGTCTGAAGGTTTAGGTAAATCTACCTTTTTGTAAGACTTGCTTTGATCTCTATATGGATAACTACCTAGTCAGGGAGATCTCTTGTGTAGTCTTTTGAAGTCTTTGTCATGAATATGCCTGTCTCATGCAAGCTATTAATTCTTTTACTTATTTTAAGGGAGTGTTCAAGTAGAAGCCTTGAAAACTCACTTTAGTGACTGCTCTAACTCGCATGATGCTTTTCCAAACTTCTAAAAGTTTCTGTGTGGGATGAAGTGGGGAGTGACAGTTGTGCAGCAAACTTTCATGTTTTCCTTCAGTGAAAAGTCCCACTGAGAAAAAGAGAAGAAAAGTTTGGTTTCACTTTCCCTGTGTGGGAAGACCACAGGGCCATGGAGTCAATTCACAATAAGATCCTTTATTTGGAGTTAGAGCTCGCTCTTGTTGCAGAAAGCCCTCAGAATTATGAATTCATGACTGCTGAATTTGGTAACTACAACAAGGAATTGTGCCTGAAGTGACAGCAGTCTGTTGGTAATTAACATTTACTTCAGGACCTACTTGACATGACTAAAACATTTGTGTTTTCCCATTTAATAAGATAGTTATAAAAATAAATATTGCCAACTGTGTGTGTACAACTGCCCCAATGCACAAGCTGTCCCCTGTACCAAACAGCTTCTAGACTGATACTTCCAGATGGAATAAAAGTTGCTTAACTGCTAATTAAAAGGAAGTGTGCTTTAATTGCATGCTAAATAATGAAATGCTCTTCTACCAGCTATTATGTCAGTAAAAATTAATTAACACAAACCTTTCTGTGGCAAGCCAAAGACTGGAGTGTTTTTGGCTACTTCTTTATTTTCTTTTTTTAAGGCAAAATATCTGCCTGTCAGCAGAACAGCAAAAGTTTGCAAAGTACCTTTTGTTTTCAGTAATCAGATGCAATTGTCACAATGCTTACTAGATTTTCTCGAAGTCTTTGTGCCATTTAATGTAATTTAAATGGGAGGAACTGTTTTCATTAGCTGCTTTTCTTTCAAGCTCTCTTCCCGGCTAGGTGGACTGCCCATGCTTTCTCTATTGGATAAGACATCTTTTAGAACAGTTGAGAAAAAATCCTCATTTGCATCTGTCTCAGTCTGATTTAATTAGTGAGTGGATCTCTTTAGTGCCATGAAATACAGATGAGTAGGAGAGCTGAGATACAGGAAAATTGGTTTTAATTTGGTTTTTTGCAGTGCAACTTGTATGAACCCCATTGCTTAAACATCTTAGTTCCTGTGAGTGGATGGGTAACTAGAACCTGTTTAGCCTCCCTGAGATAAGCAGACAGGATTTCCTAATACTGTGGCTTTTGCTCATAGCTAAGAAGTGTTTTGAAGTCTGATCGTAACTCTTGACACAAGCTTGCTTTATGGCATAAATATCTTCTGTGAGCCTTTTTGGCAGTTGAAATGAGCAGACTTGCAGCTTCCTTGATGAAACATTCTTTCCACTGGTGTTCTCCATCAAACTTTCAATCCACCCTTTATAAATGAAATAGCAGAAAGACAATTTAACAATTGTCTCTTTCCCATCAGATATTTAGAGCAATGTCTCCTGAAAAGTGTGGGTGGCTGTGATGGTAACAAACTAAGCAGCTCCTGAGACGGTAGAAAGGGAGAGTAGCCATCATAGGACCCCCTTTGACATCCAGCCAAAACAAATTTCTTGATCTCTCTTAGGGGTAAATTTGCATTTTTCTATTCTAGATTCAGACAAATAATGCCACTTCTGTTACAGCTGGCAAAAACACACCAAAAAAAAAAATAGGGATTAAGTGACCTCTAGCACCTTTAATTTTATGGCTGTGTCAACTTTCTATTTTAGATTTACCCTTCATAATCAGATACTTTTAAAAAGCAGACTGATATAGGTGATGTAAGCAAGAACATCTGCCTGTACTCTGCTTATACTTTAGGAAACACTTCAATCTTATTTAAAACAAAGTTGTTTTAAATTTAAATTAAGCATCAGGAAGATGTTAGATTTCATCTGCAGATATAGAGCTGGCTCATGTTTCTCTTCAGAGTGAATTTCCACTTTCTACTGAATATTGTTACTGCACATTGCAAAGAAAGTCTGACTTGTTCATATAAAAGTTATACCATATGAATATCATATCTACAGCTTTTCCCATTTCTTACACTTACTGCTGGTTGGGGAAAGAACCCATGTGTGTGGGTTGAGGGGAGCTGAATGACCTTTCTCCCAGCCTTTGGTTTCTGAGTTATTAGGCCATATTCCTGGTTGGCCAAAAAATTGCAGGGATGTTTTGGGTTTTTTTTTTCAAAAGCCTTCATACAAGTGTTTGTAAAACATTTTGAAGGCACCTCAATTTTAAGGGTTGGACTGGGACAGAGGAGGAAGTAGTTACTTTTAGGTGAGATTTTAAACCATTTTCTTTCTCTGTTCATGGCCTAGCTTCTTTTTCCTTGCTCACCTAAAGATGGAAAGATGCCAAAACAGACATTGTTTTCCTTCTGCCTCTTCCATTCTTCAATGCAGCAGTGGAAATGATTAAATGTTTTCATTTCAAATCTGTCAAGAAAATCCAGAAGAGCTGCCACAGTCATCTTCACGCTGCTTGGTCATCACCTTGCTCTTCCATCTCATTCTTCAGCTCTCCCGATTGTCATTTCGTGTGCCTACGTGGCCAAGTAACATGCACCTGCCAAAGCTTGTCTCACTTGAGGGGTACAAAGCAGCCTCTGCATTGGGCACTATCTGGGTTAATTGAGCACAATCTTTGAGAAGCAAAGCCTAATGCAAAAATCAGTGCTGCTAACATCTGAAATAGAGTTGCCTCTTCTCTGTGATCACAGCCAATATCTGATGTTTGAATCTGAGTATTTGTCTCTTTAAACCAATGTCATTCTCGCCTCCTTCCTACAGTCAGGGGTTTTGACAATCCTTTTCGGGCACAGCCTCACAAACATATGAAATCCTGAAGCAAACCTCTGGGTGGATGGGGCAGGAGGTAGGGGCTGATAGGGGGGGATGACGTCGGTATAGCACGAGGTAGGGTAGCTGCCACAGGCAAAGTGGAACTGGGTGAATCTGCCAGCTCCTGCTGGCACACAGAGCTGGCCACTCTTAAAGTAATAAGAAAAAAGATATGTTGCTTACTGAAATGTTAACAGTCATCCAGATTATTTTTTCACAGACATGGGTTTAAACCACTTGGGCTGACTGGCTGCATAGACATCCACTTGTCAGCTAGGTCACTTGCTTGCAATATATTCTACAGCTGTTCACTTATACAGTGTGTGGGCTTATCTGTGTCTGTATGCACGAGCAAGGACAGATGGAGTATATTTTCCTATTTGCAGTTGCTGAATACTCTTCATCTTTAAGACTGCAATAATGTATTTGGAGATAGCAAAGGGAAAGCTCTTGGATTCTCCTCCTGAGCGTAAGAGAAGCATATTTCTCTTAGGAGGTAGAAAAGAATTCGATTTCAGGAGTGTCGGGATGGGTTTAAACATTTTACGGAATAGAAAATTAGATCTGGAAAGCATATAGTGGTTTATCAATGACAATGTATCTTGCAGAAGCAATAACTCTGGGTAGAATGATGGCAAAGTTAGTCACCTATTCCTTATTTTCCCTTCTTTGTACTTAATTACACAGGTCTCTCTACAATAAATACAAGCTGTAATTCTCTTTTATTCTCTTCCCTTTTAGTTTTGCACAAGGATCCAAGACAAGTGTATCTTTGTCTGTTGGAAATTGGGCGCATTGTGTCCAGGTATGTGATCTGCACATGTTCCTAGTAAGACAGTAAAGAACACATTCTATTAAGTAAAAGCTAAGATAAAATTAAGACAGTCTGTTGCCATAAAGTGCAATGCAGTAAATGTTAATTCCCTGCAGAAAGTAGGCATGAACTTTTCTAGGACCATTGTACAATATAAGTATTTTTTCAAATATTTATCAGACTTTTTCCATGGAAAGGTGCTGATCCAATGGTGTTCATAGCTGTATGTTTAAATGCTATGTTCAACTTATAGATACGTGTACATCTTGGAAGAAACTCACTGACATTAAATACAGTGTTGTTACTTTTTAAGATATTTTGGCAGATATCTCTATCATTCTCTAATTTTAGACTTTTAATTTATTTCAAGTGCAGAACTGGAAGCTTTAAGATAGCTTATCTAAATTGAATGTGACCCAAATTAGGTAGTTTTGACTATATTTTTACTGTTGTCTTTGGTAGCTCCAAGACCACTTTAGAGGGGGCTTCTACTAGAAACTCAAACTGTTCCTTCTCTTGGATTATCAAGACAGTTTTTCCTCTGACTGATTTAGGGTTGTTCCCTGTCAGTCAAACCACTCAAAATTTTGCATGTTTGTTATCATCACTTTTTGTTTTCTTTAGTAAATTAGCAATTAAACTGTCCACTTATGAATTTGAGGTATGGAGTTGAACCTCCTGTGCTAGTAAAACTAGAGAAGGAAATTGAGCTAGAAGAAACACTGCTAATGACCTCTGGACCACCATCACCTATTAGCACAGCAAAGTCATGTTGTCACCATGGGGAGCTACATGAGGCAGTAAGTACTACTTATTTATTGTGTTCTGAGCTTTACATCAAATTCTAAGTTTGGCACTTCTGTGATCTGACTCAGTAAGCATTTATTTTAAAGGTCCTCTGTGTTGTAATGTAAAATGTTTGCTTCTTTGGGAAAGTCAGCCACGAAATCCTCACTCTCTCTGAAAACTCACTATTTTTCTTGCTTGGTAATTTAAGTTTCTAAGTGTCTGTAAGAGGCACATCTTTTCTAACCCCGGACTTATCTGAGGACCTTTTCTCCTTTTTTAAGTGGTTTCCTTCTTGGGTGTCACATAGAAGATTATCTCATAAAATTTAGGGAGAACTCTGAAGTACTCCTGGGTCAGGTGTAGCAATGGATTTAGTCAGAGGGGAAACCCAGGCACTTGTTTCCATATTTAGAGACCATAACAGTGTCTTTACAAAGTTGTGATTGGAACTGATGCTACTATGCATGATGTTATGAACAAATCTTAAGTGAAATTAGAAACAACTTCAGATTGAAGAAATTGTGAAAATTGGATTGGGACAACTAAAAATATTTGTGCTTACAGTTTGTTCTTTTATTTGACATTTTGAGGCTCTGTGTAGCTAATATTTTATTGTGAGGGTACACAATTCTAGGGTTATCTTAGATTTCAGGATGAAGATAAAAGTATCTTTTTTCGTATTAAATATCTCAAACTGTTAAATACATGCTTCTGTCAAAGTACAAATGCTTTCATTTTTAATAACTAGGTTAAACATATAGCAGAAGATCCTCCCTGCAGTTGTTCCCATCGATTTTCAATTGAATACTTGTCAGAGGGACGTTATAGACTGGGAGATAAAATACTCTTCATACGAGTAAGTACTTTCTTAGAATTCCAGTTTATATTCATGTTGGGAAAAGAAATGCTTTTAAGGGACATGCCTCATTTCTATGGTATTGTTTTAGAATTACAGAATGATTTAGGTTGGGACACCATGCCATCCAATTCCCTATTCAGAGTAGGTGTAGCTACTTAGATCTTACAACCATTGATTTTACAATCTCATTAAACTAAGTTACTCTTCTCTGTGCTGCTTCTTAAATTTCAGTAACAACCTGCAATATAAATAAGGATAATGCTATAGAATATTCTGAGAAAAGTGCTTGTTCAAAATCTGGACACTTGGGGGTTTATAATTTGTAGGATACTTGATCACTCTTTTCAGCAGGCATAAGAGGTTGTGTTACAAGCACATCTATAATTTGGACAAAACCTGTATTCAAAGCTTTATATACTAAATGAAGATGTTGACCGAAGGGTTAAAGTGTCTTCTGAATATATGCTTGTATTATTTCCTGGCACATAACAACTGCCTCTGCAGGAGAAACTGTTTAATAAAGAATTGGGAACCATAAACCTTATTTATCACATAATTTCTCTTTTAAAAAATGTTTCTCTGTAAGAAAGGAGGTCCTATTTCTGGTCAATTTCAATAAATGTTAATGTAAGATGAAGACATAATGCTGCATAAAGCAAGATAGAAACATCTCTTGTTCTTCTCTTGCTCTCTTTTTCCTCCCTCCCCCTCTTCCTCCATTCTCAGATGCTACATGGCAAGCATGTGATGGTCCGTGTTGGTGGAGGCTGGGACACTCTTCAAGGTTTTCTGCTTAAATATGATCCATGCAGAGTGCTTCAGTTTGCAACTCTGGAACAAAAAATCCTAGCATTTCAGAAAGGAGTCACCAGTGACAGTGTCCCCAGCTCATCAGCTAGACTTCAGGAGCCTCCTGTTATGAATCCAATGTCAGCTGTCAGTATGTTTCAAAAGCAGCCATCAAAGCCCCCGACTCCTGTTTCAACTCTTGGGGCCAGTGCCAAGAAGGCTGTACCTAAACGTCCCCAGTCCCCTGTCCTGGCATCACCAAAAGTGCCAGTGCTTCCATCCTCCACAGCCAAGTCACTGGCAGTCAGGTCCAAATTGCAAGGATCTTCAGTGCCAGGCATGCAGTCTCCTCTCAAACCATTAGCTGGCACCTCAAAGAAACTGGAGTCTTCTGCACACAGTTCACCAGTTTCTGCTCCTTCACAGCCTCTAAGCAAAAGCTCTTCATCTGCAGGAACAAGAACAGCTCTTGTTCACTCTGAAACACTGCGCAAACGTATTTGGTCCCCTGATACTCCCAAGATGAAATTTACCCTGTCTCAGGGCTCCCCAGCACCAGCACTACATACTGCCTCCTCATCCTCTAAAAAGCAGCCATCTCCCTTGCCTGGGACGGCTGAAATGATCACTTCAAAACAGAAGCGTGTCCCTGCTAAATGCAAACCTGTATCTGACACGAAACCCAAAGTGAATTCTGTTGGTCCAAAGGCTGCTCAGCCACCTGCCACAAACCTGCGTGCTGTTGCCAAGTTTGCACAATCTCAGCAGCTCCTTGCAAAACCTCATTCTGAAAATGCTATTCAGACCTCAGGAACTAGGTCTCGGCATCCTCAGAAAGCTCCACAAACAGCTACTGACCAGGCAAGGAACCTGAAAAGTCCTTCAGTCCTAAAACACTCAGCTTCTGCACCTTCCCTTGTGGTTAACAAAGCATTAAAGTCACCACCTATGCTGGTATCTACAAGCAAAAATGTATCATCAGCTGTCAATAAGCAGCCTAATGCCAGTAAACCCCCTCAGGTTGGACCCACTTCATCCAAGCCTCCTGAACGCACTCCTTTGTCTGTTGTACGGCTTCCTCAAACTTCAGCCAAAGAGGCAGTGACCAAAAAGCCAGCACAGCCTTCAACAAAAAGCTTGCAAGCAGATGAAAGCTTGGCCCCAGCAGCCAAGAAGCCCATCCCTAAAGGAAAGTCAGCAATGACATGTAACAAAGGAACACCTGGTGTATCAAAAAGTCCTCTTATGAAGAGCCGGCAAGATGATCACTATTTTGTTATGACAGGGAGTAAAAAACCCAGAAAGTAAACATACTTGTTACTTTCTGTGGAAGTCTGAATTTTGTTCCTGTGGGCCTCTTGTAACTGCTACACTGAAGACAAGGAACAAAGTTTAATAACACTATGTTTACCATGAAATATTAAGTATAACCTACATTTTGCTGCATAACTTAGAGTAAGAACTGTATTTATTTTGTGGTTTTGAAACTTCTATTTGGATATATTTAGAAGTGAGCTTGCTTGCTGTGTAGCACTGCAGAGTAGAGAGTAACATCCCTGCTTGCTGCTAGGCTGACCTGCTGCAGGGAAGTTGGGAGGGAGGAAAGGGGAGCTAGGGCTGCTGCTTTTGCTGCCGCTCATTTTCAAGGGAGCAAAGCCTGCCCAAGAAACATCTACACTAGGCAGAGCCCAGGTGGTTCTGGCACATCTGCATTGAGGCCCTGTGCACAAGCTGTAAAATTTGTGATACCTCAAACAAAAGTGGGTTTTAGTTCACTGTTGTCCTGGAACCCAAATTCGAGTCATCTGCGTGTATTAGAAAGAGGAGGAAATTCCTAGTCATGTTTAGCTTTGACAGCTGCCATTATCAGTGTTCACTGTGCCCCTCATATGCCTTAAAGTGGCTTCCGCTCACTTGGAAGTGGAGCCTTCTTAGTTTAAGTTGGCTGTGGAAAATCATGGCCTTGATTTCTTGCTCTCATTGTGCCTTAGCCTTTCAAATTCAAGACAGATCTCTTCAGTGAGCAGTGCTACTTTTAAAATCCTGGCAGACGGTTATCTGCTTAGAGCCCAGTCTTTCCTAGAAGGCTCTTGCTACATGGAGAGAAGCTTCTGAGTTTTGCTGGATGGAATCTCTCCCCTGGGATGGAGCCCCAAAGCAACTCCTGCTCCAGCAACACAGAGTTGCCAGTAGTAACTTTTACTGGCAGAGCCTTGCTGCTCTGCAGGAGTAGCCTTTACATGTAAAAGTATTTAGTGATTCTAAATTCGGTTTTATCAGTGTTACAGGTTAATTTTTATGGGCAGTCTCAGTCTACAGTGGCTTTCTTTGTTTTATTTATGGAGACCTTTTTGCTGACTCTGCTGTATTACTTTCTGGAGGCAAGGAGTAGTTTCCCAAAGAAGCACCAGGGGACTGCATTTGCTTTTAAACATACAAAGTGCCAGAAATCTATGCACTGTTTAGCCTTTCAACTCCTGAACATGTTCAGGTTTAAATATCTGTGGTGCTCAACACCTTTACCCTTAACAGAAGTTTAATGGTAGATTAATAAAAATGACCGTCTTTGGGAGTAGCATTGTTTGGGATATTTTGGATTTAATGAACGGTTGTTCCTGCAGACACTGAGGTAGCTCTCAAGGTCTGTGAAGGAACACTGCTGACTTCTACATATCATCACTTCTGCTCTCTGTTCCCAGGATGTTTACTTATGGGCAAGAGAAGACATGCATGGAAACTGTAGTTTATGATGTTATATATTTAATTATACTTTTTTCCCCCTTGGAACTAGCATAAGCAAGCATCATAAACTGAGTTCTCATGTGCAGTGGCAAAGTGATTGAGCTGTCTGTCTGAGCACCTTGTTAGCTTTCTTATTTATGATTCTATTCATGCATATCTACTGTACAATACTGCTTACAGCCTGCTGGGTGTAAACAGTAAATACTAATATCAAAACTGCACGAGGAAAACAGATCAGTTTTAAAAACATGAACACAAGTCCCACAAGCAAAGTTGTATGTTTGGGGAAGGCCTTAGGCTTACTTGTTTTATGAATAAACTGGTCAAAGCCACTACTACAAATGTTAATAATAATAGTATTGACTGTAGTGGACTGCTTTCAGGTTTGATAAATTTGGCACACAGTTTCATATGCTGAAAGCATTTTACAGTAGTTGATTTTTATTTTGGGCTTCCA
The DNA here is from genome assembly GCA_039877255.1 of Loriculus beryllinus. NCBI lineage: Eukaryota > Metazoa > Chordata > Aves > Psittaciformes > Psittacidae > Loriculus > Loriculus beryllinus. Next base: position 15,634 of record JBCJKH010039819.1, read on the forward strand.
AAAAGCAAGCTATGGTGTGCTATATCTCATGCAGATTAATAGTTGAACTCTTAGGGTTTCTTTGTGCACTTGGTCTGGTTGAGATGGAATTAACTTTCTTCATAGTATCCCATATGGTGCTGTGTTTCAGATTTGTGACTAAAATCAGCGTTGATATCATACAAAGGTTTTGGCTGTTGCTGAATAGTCCTTGTACAGGGTTAAGGCTTTCTCTTTTTCCTGTACTTCCCCCCACAGCAATTAGGTTGTTGGTGGGCAAGAGACTGGGAGAGACACATCTTTGACAGCCAACCCTGACGATATTACATATCGTCACCCTCAGCAATAAGAACAGAGTAGAGGAAGGAGGATTTTGTAGGAGGGTTGCCTTACAAGGTGGCTATTGTTTGCAGATTTGGCTGGGCATTGGTTTGCCTGTGGAAGAGGAGAGTGAGCGAGCAGCTGTGTGGGAGCTTGGCTGCTGGCTGGGGTCAAACCCACAACACCTTTTGAACCATTGACAAGGGCTTGAGTAGTGATTTAAGCACTGAAACTCTTGGATTTGAGTTTTAAAGCTATCTCAATATCGCTTTCTGAACAATAAATTAAAGAGAAAATGAAGCAGATGGCTTCATCTTTGTGCTCCATTATTTTGGGTAATACAGTGAAGGGTCTGGTTCAAAATTAAATAAAGAGTAAGCTTTTACAGTTGAAACCTTAATCAGCCAATTTAAAGATGGTTCTTGTGTCGACGGTAGATAGGTTTGGGTTTATTACAAAAATAGTATATTTGAGCATGGACCAACTTCTGTGAATATTGCAGTTTCCAGCTTCATAGTCGTGTTCTAACTATGGGTGTCATGTAAAATGAGGTGAGCCAAGAAATAAGATGTAACAAGTACCTCCTAATGGAAATACATGCCTTTTTGCAATGTTGACATTGCCAAATAGCAAGTCTAATATTCAGCTTGTATTACTTTTTGTGAGGGAAAGATAACCTGGGAGCAAGAATCTGACTGAATTCTCCATATGTATTGATGCCCTTCTGTATGAGAACTTATTTTAAATAAACATACACTGCCTTTTTCACATGCACCGATTATTTTTCTGCTGTCATCTTTCTGGAGGAGGGAAGGAGTTTATTTCAAAAGATTTATGTTTTAGCTCTACCAACACCTAAATAGTAGTTTTTATCTCAGGCTATTATAAAGACATAAATAGCTGCTTCTAATCCATTACTTTGTTGGGCGTTCAAGACCTCTTCACTCTGACCCTAGTTTCAGTATGACTGATTGACTAGAAGGAGCTTCCTACTCTTCTCTAGCTGTGACACTGTCTGAGTAGTTTTGGATAAATCTCAGACAATTTTATTCTTCGCAACTTTATTTGAAATGTGTTTGTGTACCAATATTTTCCATGCTTACATCTTGTCGACAAACTTTAGACCCATCTAACAAACTTAATTTTACTGAGAGGAGAATTGGGTCATCTCATTGGAGTCACTTCATTAACTTTTTTTTTCTCCAATTTTTTTTTTCTAAAAGATGTTTTAATAGCTGCAGTTCCCAGCATGTGCCAAAGTGGCTTCAGTTCCTGCCACTCTAATGCTGGTACCTAATCATATACATATACTAATCCTTCCACTTCAGCTTTGTCTCCTAAGTGCATTCTTGTGGCATCTACCATACTTGTTCGTACAAGACCAAGCTTTGCAGAGATGTTAATTCCAACTTTCTTTTGAGAGATGGTAGCATTACAGCTGGGCAATAAAATACAAAGACAGCCCAAGACTCCCTCAGGTAAGTATCTTAATCATGAAACTATACAATGTCATACCTTCTTGTCCCAGTGAATCTTAAATCACTTACTATCCGTGAGTAAAGCTTTGACAGGAGATATGGAAGATGGCTTTTCCTCCTACTCCAAAACTGCCTTCATTGTTGGTAGGTGTTACACCTTGTGATAAAACTGCATGTTTTATTCTGAATGAGGATGAAGTTGAGATTTCCTCCTTCCTGGTCTAGCTTTCTAGCTATTAGACCTTAATAGAAAAGATGGGGTCATTAACAGGTAGCCTAATAGCCTCTCTGGCATGTTCTAGGTGATTTAGTTAGGGTTCCAGTTACTACTCCCACATGATGTTCCTAATCAGGGGAAGCCATGCTTTTCTGCACTTTTAACCCTGTGCTGACAGTGTGAAATTCCCTGACAAAATTTCCTGCAACCATATTTCCATTTTCCTTGCTAGAAATATATTGTGTAGTGCAACTAGCATGCTTTACACAAAGTTGTCCATACTTTTCTAGTAATTGTGTGGCTATTGTATTGTCTTGTGCTTAACAGGTTTTCTATAGTAGTCACCAAAATGCTCTGTTCCTCATCACATAATGTAAGTCTGGCTGTCAGAAAAGCACAATTTATTATATTCTGACAATTTACCGCATGTACTCAACAGACCTTAATGGCTGGACTTGATGATCTTAAAGGTATTTTCCAACCTAAACTATTTTATGATTCTATGAAAGTTCAGCTATTCAGTCAACAGAACATCTTTCTTTTCTCCTCCATGTTCTCACCATGATCTTTGTGTAGCTGAAACAAGTCAGGATGCCCTATGGGTTTTATACCTTTAACTGCAGCCCTTAGATCTCTTTTTGGATCTGCTGTTCTGAAGAGAAGGAAGGAAAGACTTGTGAAGGCTGCATCCGTGCTCCCTTTACTTGCTAGTGTTTAAGCTGGAGAAATGCTGCATAAAGTGATCCTGCTTGTTACTACTTCCTGATAAGTGTGAGTTAAGTAAATGAAGTTCATGATCTGCTTTAGTTAGATTCCCTTTGGTACAAGGAGAAACACTTGCAATATGCTGTTGCTATTTGCTTCTGGAATGATGAGCTGCATTAGATCCTGTTCTTCATGTTGATGACAGTGTTGCAAATTTGAGGTAGATTAAGCATACTCACGCTGAAGGTTCCTGTCTAGTCACTTCAGTCTAATTCTTTCAGCTGGTATAGGTTCCTCGTTTGGACCATCTTTTAATGCCATAGCTATCAAAGTTCTTTGCTAGCCACCAGCCTATCACCCATTACAAATGTATGAACTGGATCAAGTACCCCTAGGACATGTTCCAAAGCCCTACTGAAGTGTGCGAAAGAGTTGGTGTGAAGCTACCCATAAGTCTTTTTTTGTGGTTGGGGCTTTTTTTGTGTGTCTTTGTGCATGTTTTTATTTGGGTTTGATTGTTTGGTTTCTTGTTTGTTTTTTTTGTAATTTCTTTCCCCAAAGCCCTACATATTTTACACAGTGAAATCTGGCTGTGCTACTAATGGGTGTTTTGCTTGTAACAGACAAAGCCAGCTGAACCATTCTGTAGGCAAATTCTGTTCAGAACAAAATGAGCAAAAGGCAAAGGCCAGCCAAATGGATTTTGAGCCCCATAGTAAGATGCTTTGAGATAGCTAAAATGTACCTCATTTAGGACTGACGGCAAAAAGCTTGAGAAACAGCAGGAAAGCCACTGAAAACTGTAGTTTTCTGAGACTTTGTTGTGGCTGATAGAAGGGCTCTGCAGAACTGGGCTGCTCTGTGACACTGCCAAAATTTAACTTCCTTTCTATGCCAGTATCTGATATAAAGGAAATACCAAAACATGCAAACCATATACACAGCAACATAAGGAAAATCGAGTCTAGAGGGGTGAAGTGCACATGCACGAATGAACAGTAAAATATGTATGCAGTTCAAAGAACTTCAGTTATAGCTGAGCAATTATCTATATGTATACACACACGTATATAAATCTGATACAATCCAAGGCAGTTTTCCTTCTAAAACTTTAAGCAGTCATAGCTTTGAGAATCAAGCCATAGAGCTACTGTACTTCTCCTACAGGGAAACCGGAATCTGTGTCAGATGAGTGAGTGCTATGGGGCCATCTGGTGTCTGAATTTAACACAGTCTGCTCTGGCAATGGAAGACCTTTAACTTCTAAAATCCACAGGCAAAACCCTTCTCTTTGATTTAAATGAAACATTTTATCTAGCAAAATCCAGATGTGGCATGCAATAAATAATGCAAGAGACGTCTGATTTTGTAAGACCCTTTCATTTAATGCAAATACAGTTTTGAAAGCCTTTTTTTCATTATTTTCTGAAGAACTGGGATTGAAGACCACTTCCTTACTAAATGTTTTGAAAAATAAATTATGTGAAATTTATATATTTTTACTTTTTTATATATTGTAGTTTTTATTATTATATATTGTATTTATTATATATTTTATTATATTTTTATGTATACCTTTATATACTCATGTATATTCTCTTATACCTTAAGAGAAAGTAAAACTAAATATTTGAGAAGTGAGATCTATGTACAGTACAGATTAGCTAGCCAGTAATCTCCATTAACTGAGAAATGAACTTTTAGGTGTGTCACCTGGTGCTGGGGAGAAGAACTGATGTTGTCAAAATCAATGCTGTTATGGCACTTTCTGCAAAGTATTGTGCTCCAGATGGAAGAAAAGCATTATAGGATGGGAGCAGCTCATTTCTCTGAGGAATGTAGCTAGGCAGAAACTACTGACAGATAAATTGTGCTAAGTTTTTAGGAACTGGGACTGCAGTATAAAACTTAAGTGCTGAGTCAGAAAGTATTGTGCAAAGCTGAGGTGCTATAAATCAAAGCAAACTTCCTCAAAAACCAAAATACCATGTTTCTGTATTTGCACAGGAAAAGTAGCACGCATTTGGGTTTTTTTGGAGTGCTTAAAACATGGCATCTCACAAGAACACACAAGTAACAAGATCAGTTACATGCACATTTACAGTGTGAAAGCATGTGCTTTATAGAATCATAGAATAGTTAGGGTTGGAAAAGACCTTAATATCATCCAATTCCAACCCCCCTGCCATAGCTCTCTTACATTCGAAAATAAAACAAATTGTTGGAATTCTGCCTTTAGAATCTTGTAATTTGCTGATCTTTTACATAAGCATTATAATTTTTTCCTTTTCTGAAGGGAGGCTGCTGTAACAGAGAGTTCCTTCTCCTGGAACCTCTGTTCCCAGAAGAACATAAATAATTACCATGGGATGTCATTCTGATGAACGGTATGCCTCCTCACAGCTTTTTTTCCTTTTCGCTGAGTACACTGTTCTATAGACACCTGTGAAACAAGACCATAATAAATTACTTTTATTGTGTACACACTGCAGCATTGACGCTTGCTGTACCTTGGTATTTATTGATGCACCCAAAGAGCAGAGCAGCAGAATGAGTTTATCTAAAAATCAAACTAAATATACATGCTTTGGGTGTGCAGTCCTGGAATTGGGCTCCTTTATAATACATCAGATTTGAGAGATTTTTTTTTGAATACAGAGTATGTCTGCTATGTCAAATTTTTTACACATATACACGTGAGGAAACATTTTTGGTATCCAGTGGTCTATATGAAAATGGTCAAAGGATCATCTATACTGACCTATGGGTGATTTTGATTGTGGAAAGACAAATGTTTGGAAGTTTTATTTTGTGGTTTCCTGCTTAAAAACCCACTAGTTTCCTCCAAGACCTAGATCCTTAATCATAGAATCATAGACTGGTTTGGGTTAGAAGGGACCTTAAAGCTCATGCAGTTCCAACCCCTCTACCATAGGCAGGGACACCTTGCACTAGTCCAGGTTGCTCCAAGCCCCATCCAGCTGGCCCTTGAACACTGCCAGGGATGGGGCAGCCACAGCTTCTCTGGGCATCCTGTGCCAGTGTCTCACCACCCTCACAATCTGCCCTCTTTCAGTTTAAATCATTCCCCCTTGTCCTGTCACTATATGCCCTTATTAAAGGT
>JBCJKH010039821.1:0-11403 GCA_039877255.1 Loriculus beryllinus
GAAGAGTCCCTCCCCAGCATCCCTATAGGCCCCCTTCAGATACTGGAAGGCTGCTATGAGGTCTCCATGCAGCCTTCCCTTCTCCACGCTGAACAGCCCCAACTTTCTCAGCCTGTCTTCATACAGGAGGTGCTCCAGTCCCCTGCTCATCCTCATGGCCCTCCTCTGGACTTGTTCCAACAGTTCCATGTCTTTTTTATGTTGAGGACACCAGAACTGTAAAATTCTGTGGTGTCTTGCAGTTCCTGATAATTAAAACAATCACATGCACATTGGGAATGAAGTTTTTGTTTTGTTTTTGGCTATTGAATGATGATTTAAAAGGAACAATTATGGCAATAAATTGTCCGAAACACAGCATCAGATGTTGACTGCTCCTTCGAGAGTATTAACAAAAAGCATATTATACAGATAAGTTCAAAGTATATAATAGGGGAAATAACAATACTTCTCCCAGTGTCTTAAGGATTTTATCATTATTTAAAAAATGATAAATTCTTTTAAAAAAACTTATTTAAAGATGTGTAGTAGATAAAATGCATCAGGCTACTGTGCTGACAACTGTTGCCATGGTTTGGCAGATAATCGAAATCACATATTCAGTGGGGCTGCAGAGAAGTCCCTTATATAGTCAAAAATCCTATAAAGTCTTTGCTGCTTCCAAACGAAAATGGGTCTTGATGCCTCTAAACATGCTTATAAGCATGCGTTTAAATGACTGAATGTATGTCCTATTTATTTTTTTTATTAAAACCTTCATAAAAACATAAGCTGCCAGCTGCTGTGGAAGCTGAATGTCCTGAAAACTGGTGTTGCCTGTAGCATCACATTGAGATATTTGCTTATGAGTCCTGGGAAGACTGTTTTTATAGTCTCTGCGTAGAAGGACCATTTTGGCTCTAGTTGAAAAGAGACTTAATGGTTTGTGGCTCGTCTGTGATTGTCTGCTCAGTAACAGTGTATGGTCATCAGTCTCCTAGACCTCACTGCAGTGGCCCACATAGTTGAAGTTGTGCAAATTAAATTCTTGGGTTCTGGATGCATAAAAGTACTAGATACTGTTAACAGACTTTATGTTGTTTAAAACGTGACTTCATGGAAAATCTCATAATAACTGCAGTTCTTCGAACTGTAGAAGCTAAAGAAAGAAGTACATAGTACCAGTCAGAACTACTAAGTCAGTCATTTATTCACAGGATGTCTTTTAAGGAACTTATGGTTTCACTGGGACAGAAGAGAAAAAAAAAAAAGTAATTGTAACTTGTTCTCTGCATTGAAGTGGAAAGAATAGGAAGACACTCAGTACCCTCTGTTCTCGTGAATGCATTATTTATCAAGGATATGTTCCTATCTAATGGCTTAGCTCAGATAACTTACTTGTTAGCCAATAGTGGGAATTAGGGGGATAAATGAAGACGCTGGGCCATTTTAAACAGCATGAACCTGGAACTTATATGCATGTAGTCCAGTGACTCTAAGAAGGCTTTTCACATATATAACAATGTATGCATTTGTATCCTGAGCCACAGCAATTATCCCATAGCTCTGTGAAAGAATCCTAGAATGGTTTGGATTGGAAGGGGACCTTAAAGTTTATCTAGTTCCACTGCCCCTGCCACAGAACAACCCAGACCAGGTTGCTCAAAGCCCTGCCCAAGCTGGCCTTGAATACTTCCAGGGATGGGGCAGCCACAGCTTCTTTGAGAAACCAGTTCCAGTGTTTCGTCACCCTCACAGTAAAGAACTTCTTCCTTATATCTAATCTAAATCTGCCCTCTTTCAGTTTAAAGCCACTCCTCTGCTCCTTGTCCTATCCCTACATGAACAATCCTCTTGTAGCTCTTAAGCAGTTTTAACATCATATAAGCCTGTACAAAATTAAGGAGATATAAATGTTTTTAATTGCACAATCTGAATAAATAAAATTACTTGCTTTGAACAAATTTTCAATGGAAGCAGCCACTGTCCCTTATATTTTGAAATGCCTTTGTGTTGAGGCTTCAGCTCTTCTCAGACTATAAAGAATCCTCTGTCTTACTGTAGGTTGTGTCTAACAAATAAACATTCAAAGATGCAAAGCTAGCGATGAAAAAATTCTTGAAATTTGTTGTTTCTTGTCTTGGCCTTGATTCTAAAGCAGCACAGCGTCATATGATTCTCATGCCAGCTTATATCAGGTATTAATTCCACAGCCATACTCTGTGGGTGATGTATATGCCAGTAATGCTAATTACAACTAGCAAGACTGCATTCCTTCTTTCAGAGAAGGGGATGAACTAGGCAACTTATGACCCATTTCCATTTTAAATAGATGCTATTTTCAGAGAAGCCTGTTCTGGATGAATTACTTTGAGATCTTTCAGTACTGGGTAGGTATAGGAACAGCAGGTCTCATACAGAAACATAACTTTGGACTCTTAAAACTGAAATTGTACCCCCAAGCATTTAAAACACTTTTTTTGCACTTCTTACTTTCTTATTAGATGATACTGCTGTAGTAATGACCAAGCGTGGGCTGGTACAAAACACTACTGAGGTAGTTACTTTATTCTTAAAAGATTTTTTTTAATGGTAATGGTTTGTTTGTTGTTGTTTTTTGTTTGTTTGTTTGTTTCTTTTTTTTAAAAGAAGTTTGACAGTAATAAATACAACATAAAATTAACAAACTGTCAGTGTAGTCTTGGCCTCAGTGCTCGGCAACATGACTACCATTTGAAGCAGCAACAGTGGATTTGCTTCTGCAGTAGTTGTAATAGTATTCCTTGTAAAATCCTCGTGTAAAATGCTGAATGTTTATGTACAGGTACCTCGTCACCTGACTTTTAAAATAAAATCACAGCATTTGCATTTGTTTTATAGATGACTGTGCTCCTTGAGAGTTGATTTATAATTCCTTATCTGGTTGCAATTTTGGGTGAAGTGCAGCAGTTATTCTCAAACAAGAGATAGTGTCTTGCTTTATTCCTGAAGCTTCCTCTTCACTTTTGTGTGTTAAAAATTACTTTGCTAATGAAATATGTCACTTAAGTGATTAGTTTAAGGCACCTGCATTATAAAATTTTGTCTCATGCTCATCTCATAAAGTTTTCTTTCATGCTTTCTTCATGGATCTTTTTCAGTGAACATAAATGAATAGTTGCACTTGCTGAATGTGATGCAGTACCCCTTGTGCACATTGAAGGGCTTGGGAGTTTTAGGTTTTTGAAATGACAGACCAGTCATAGGTGCAGTGGACTGCCCATGACTGCCATGCAGACTGCAGTCTGTGCAAGAGACACCTCTTAAACACGTGGTGTTCTTGAGTGGGTGTTTTTACTATGAGTATCTACACCTGTATAGCATAGTCCTCCTGCTTTTGTACATGAAACTTGATTTTGGTGGACTTTCACGCTTTCTACATATTCATGTGTGTAAAATTTTCTGCTTATAACTTTCCTTTTTAATGATTTTCTTAATCTTTACAGGTCTAGGAAACCAGGAGAATATATTCCTATAACAATGGCAGCAAAATCATCACTCCTTAAAGTAATACTGCTAGGAGATGGTGGAGTTGGGAAGAGTTCCCTTATGAACCGATACGTCACCAACAAGTTTGACGCACAGCTGTTTCACACAATAGGTGTGGAATTCTTAAATAAAGAGTTGGAAGTCGATGGACATTTTGTTACAATGCAGATATGGGACACGGCAGGTCAGGAACGTTTTAGGAGCTTGAGGACTCCTTTCTATAGAGGTTCTGACTGTTGCCTTCTAACCTTCAGTGTCGATGACTCTCAGAGCTTCCAAAACTTAAGCAACTGGAAGAAAGAATTCATTTATTATGCAGATGTCAAGGAGCCTGAAAGTTTTCCATTTGTGATACTGGGTAACAAAATTGATATCGATGAAAGGCAAGTGTCAACAGAAGAAGCCCAAGACTGGTGCAGGAATAATGGCAACCATCCCTATTTTGAAACCAGTGCGAAAGATGCTACTAATGTTGCAGCAGCCTTTGAGGAAGCTGTTAGAAGAGTTCTAGCCTCTGAAGATAGATCAGATCACTTTATTCAAACGGATACAGTAAACCTTCATCGGAAACCAAAACCCAGTTCATCTTGTTGCTGACTTAAATAATTTTTTTGGCCAAACTACTTTCGACTAGCTTGCTCTATGGAAGGATGGAGAAGGTGTAGTAGATAACAAACGGGTTCCACTCTATGTTAAAATTGTAATATTCTGCTGCTTCCTTGAGGGAGCAAAAGAAAAATTTCTATTCATGAGTGACCCATTATTGAATTAGTGACACCTTCTGTTTAGGAAGGTGTCAAGTAAACCCATTAATATAAGAATGTAATTTGCCAACTTTATTCAAGTGATAAATACTTTGAATATAATTAAAACTTGAAAGTTCTAGAAGCACTACTTTGGAGAAACTGTTCTGGACTTCATGCACAAAGATACTTTTATATGTGTATATTTTTATGAAATCGGCATTCTGTTATTGTTTCACTAGAAGTCAAGTTTCTTAACTAAGCTAGATATTAAACTTCAGTCTCACTACATTCCTTTTGCTGTGAGTGGTACTTCATCTCTAATATGTTTAGTGTAAGTTAATATAAATTACCTTCGGGTTTTCTCTAATTGCCTAATGTTGCTGTAATTTGTATAGATTTTTAAGTAGGAAATAAGTTTCCTACATATTTAATATCCATTTTCTTTTCATTTTCTATTCTAATGCTGTACGAATTTGCCCAGCAGCTTAATGCAAGAGACTGATGATTTTTTAAGTTAATACATGTATTTGCCTTAAGTCCCACTCTAGCATGTTTCTGATCAATAAGGTGAAAAATCAAGAGTAGCTAAAGTATAATAATTTTTAGTTATGAAGAAGATACACTTTATTCAGTCAGCTTTAATAGCACTTGAACAGATCCACATTATGACAAGTTTGTAGGAAAACTTTTCGTAAACAGCCTTAAAGTTCCAAACTTCTTGTTCCTCTTAACATGAGCTATGAATGTGTTTACTAGTAATCTCTGCACTGTGAAACTAAGGATTGGCAATACGTAGAAAACTCAGGAAGCTTTTGACTTACGGTATATTGTGACAGCTTTCAGCCCTAATACAAGTAAATACCTACAGCTAGTGTTATTTTTTGAATATGGACTTATACAGACTTACACATTTAAGACTATGTGTTTTATATTACTGTACTTATTATACAGTGATAAACGGAAGCAAATTCTATATTTAATGGACAGTCTTTCTGCAGTGATGCAGATGACACCACAGAAGGTGCATATGAAGTTCTCCATTGCAGTTAAGTGGTAGAATAGGAGTTGTTGGTGAATGTCAGCTCTTGGAGTACCCACTGTCCTTGTAATAGCGAATTTGATAGTGTACTATTGCTTCAAATGTATAATTTGACTGCTAACCAGCATGCACATATTCACATCATGGACTTCAAAAGGAAGTCTGGCCTATGGGAACAGGCCATGTTATTCACTAAGCTATACAGACTCTGTTTTCTGTACAGCAAGGTTTTTTGTTCCAATAGAAAAGCCTTTCTTGAGAGTACAGTAACAGAAAAAGTTTTCTCTTAACATATCTCTTCAGTCTGTACCAGGTGTAATTGTATGGAAGTAAAGCTTACAAAACAAACCCTGCTTGTTTGCTCTTAATACACTTTTCTGTGTTGCATTCTTTCTTGAACCTTTCCAGGACAACTTTAGTCCATAGATCTGCTGCTCCTGCTTAAAAACACTTAAAAGTGATACCTTTTTACCTTTTGTACATTCCTAAGTCTCATTCATTCTTGCAGTCCTGCATATACAGCAACAGAACTGTTGTAAGCTTTGGTTTCCTAACAGCTAAATACAGGGTGAGCTGCTACTTTTGTTATGTTTGTAGTGAATGAAGAAAAAGATCTGTGAAGAAAATAAATTCCTCTTAAGATTAAGCCAAGAGCAAAAAGCTTTAAAGATTGCTTGCATTGGGAACTACTAAGGTAGTGATACGAAATTGTTGTAAAACTACTACATTACAACATTTACAACATGAAATTGTTGTAAAACTACTACATTACTACTAAAAGCTTCCTTCAATGATAATTTTGGCAGAGGTTAAGGTTGAAACAAGCGAGGCGATTAAGTTGACATGACTAGAGTACTACAGATATGACAAAAATGAGATTGCTAAAAGAAAACAGTTAAGGATGAGAACCACTGAAGTCTTTCTTATGCCTAAGCATCTATCTGTGTTTCCCCATCTGTCCTCTTTTCATGTAACATCCCGGTTACCAAGCCTCTGCCTGAGAAGTAGGTTTAATAAAGTTAAATAAAACTTAATGGAAGTGTATTACTTGTGCCTGGGAGCTGCTGTACAATTGTACACTAATCACAAAAGTGGCTAGTAAAGGTAGGAGGAGTTATGTGCTATAATAAATATGACAGTATGAGAATTATTTTGAGGTCAGGATTTGGGCTTAGAGGGAGGCTGTGGAGTACTTGAAAGAGGCAGAAGCCCTATGACAAGCAGATGTAGATGGTTAGGTACAAAAAAAAAAAAGACAACAATGCTCAATTTTTGTACCTTGTGTAAACTTTGGTATCCATCATTCAATATGTAGGTAAGGTAGGTGGTTGTGGCTTGTATTTCAATTCACTGACTCATTTCAAATACTAACATACCACAAGCATTAGGGGGTCCTGTTAGCAATATTCTGTTCTGTAGAGTGACAGGGTATGCTGTGTAGTATGTATCTGAAGTTGCAGATGTGTCCTTCAAAATGAGAGGCAAAATAGTCCTGTCATGGCAAATGGATGGGATTGATGAAAAGCTGTGCATGTTGGAATAGACAGCAGAATGAGAAAGGCCAGAAACAGCCAGCTAGGACAGCTAATGCCTCATGTTGAAGCGAAGTATACAGATGTTTAGTGTGAGACTGCTGCTAGAACCAGGCTACTTGCTTTGACAGGTTTATGGACCTCCAACAGATCTTACTTTAAGTCAAGTCATAGGACAGGTTACCTAAATGGTAACATAGGCTTGCATAAAGGTGAGATTGAGTTGCCTTTCCACCCTAGTTTACTTAAGGCTGGTTCATGTTCTTAGGTTATGCTAATGTTCTCGTTTGCTTATGTGTGATTTTTGTACTCTCTAGGGTAATTCCAGTCCCTTTAACTTACAAACTTTTTTGTGGCCTTTATTACATAATACAGGTTATCCGCTGCTTTCTCATACTGCAACAGATTACATTTAATTTTTATTTGTAAGCCTCTGAGGCGGGGCAGGAACATAGTACTTGTGCAAGGGAGGCCTGTCTCCTGCCTTGTTCGTAGAGGAACTGTTCATTGTCTGACGCACTAGAACTTCATCTTTCAGACTTAGAGCAGATTTATGACTGTAGCTGATCACAGCTTTCACCTGTCACTTTCGCTTACTGTGAGAAGTCACAAATCAAAGCATAAACAAGTGTTCTGTCATACCACAGGGAAACCACAGCTACCTAGCCAAGGTCCCTCAGAGTTCTGAGACAGTGTTCTTCAACACAGATTTTATAATGATTGATGTCATGAGTTCAGACAATTCTCCCTTTCCTGGCCAGTAACAGTCTGTCTTTATAAAGCCTAGAAGGACCTGTGAGACTGCATTTCCCATTTACAACTCCTATATACAGAAGAAAAGAGGGAAAACATACAGGGGGCATAAAACCAGGCACCATTTGTTTAACTGCCCTCAGAGATCAGGCAAGAGAGAAAATACTGTTATATACCATAACTTGCTACTGTATGATGGCAGAAAAGAATTATCAAAAATCCCTAGTTTCCAAAACCAGTGGAAACTTCTAGCACTAATCCTTCATCTCTGCCAAAACTCTTCTTAACTACCACATATGATTATTTAGCAGAAGCATTTCCTCAGTGAATCTTAAGTGTTGGTATTTTTCTAACCATCCTGCTACTGGGGAGGAAGCAGAAAGCAACATAACTCCAGCTTAATGATACCTTATCGCACAAATGAGAACACCTGAATTGTGTTTCTATTGCTTTCATGTGTATAGCAAGAAACCCCAAACCAGTTGATTTATACAAGATTACATGACATTATCAAAATATCAATATATTTTTGTACAATGCACTTTTAATGAAATAATACTACAAAGACAAGTATTCCCGCCTTCACTTGCCACCCACCAATAAGGTAGCCTTACCATGATCATTTAGTTTTCTGTTAGACCATTTCAAGTATACCCAACAGGCATCCATTCTGCATCATTACATGTTTTATTTAAGGTATATTGCACCTTTGTATTGTGTTCTTTTTCTTGTATAGTATTTTACAGTGACAGTGTAGCAGTAAGTATAAATTACAAAGAAATAATGACTGGCTGTACGTTTAAAGCACATGCACATGTGGTCCCTTTACACAGACTATGCAAAATGTAATTCTTAGAACAGCATACCACTTCAAGAATTACTTCTCAGACATTTCAAAGAGAAGTCCAAGAAGATAGCTTACACAGCTTCACTGCAAAAGAAAACAGGCTACTTAAAAGATGTGAAACCAACCAAAATATTAGGTACATATATGCCAAACGCCCCATTTAAAAATTAGTGTTTTGGAATGATGGTGAGTTTTGCAGAAGAGTCCCTAACCACATTTTACAATGGAATAGTAGCCAGACAGGCCAAATAATGCCTTTCTGAAACATCAACAAATAAGATTCATGGTTCAAAGATCCTATTCTTAATATATTTTCTTTTCAGCACTTGCAGAGAAATGGAAAGATGTGGGTTTAAACATTTAAGTTTAGTTTTCTTTCATATGTGAATTAGGATTAAAGTCAGGGCAGACATGGGTGTTCTGGGCTACTTCAGTCACTTCACTTGATGCAATGCTGCAGCTAAACATGCATCACTAATTTAAACATTTAGTAAGTTTGAAGCTTTTAGTTTTAAGCTCTAGGACATTAGAGGTTTTTTCCCAAATTGAAATATTGAAGACAGAGCTTTACTGATACACCCTCTTTTTATTAAACACTTTATAGTACATACATTACACATTACAATATAAACATGGACTTAATTTAACACCACAAAGAGTAAGGTTAGTCTGATTAGTCTACAGAGTATGTTCTCTAGCAAATGTAGGTAGAAAAGCGTATAACAAAATTAACCCCTTAGGCCAAACAGTCAAGAATTCCCTTTTTTAATTTATTTGTATTAAATTGCGTGACTGGAGATGTTTTTTGTGTTTAGATCTGATTTTCTCCCACTGCATATAAGAGGCTTACATTTTGCATATGCACTGGCACCCACATGTCTCAGTTTGTACCTATTCCATAGCACATAAAAGGAAACTTCTTAAGTTACACGTTTTAACCAGAGAAGCTTGGCTGCTCTGATCTCTATTGGCAACAGCAACAAAAAAGCTTCTTCAGCATCCAGTTTGTCAGTCTTCAGAAGATGAATATCAAACATGCTGAGAAATAACCAGAACCACAGTTTAAATAATCAAGGAAGTATGGAAAAAGCACTCACTCAGGAAACTTATTTATTCAGCTTAACAGATGTTTCTTCCCAAGGAACTGTACTTTCCTTTCAAAGGCACTGGATCGAATAGGAGAATTAAGTTCATAAAATGGATTCATTGCAAACTGAGGAAAAAAGAAAAAGTCATCAATAAGCACAATGCCCAGCACTAGCAAATGTTACTTCAGATGACAGCTACTATTAGCTTTCAGCCTATTTCAAGCCACTTGAAAGCAGGGAGCTCCTGAACAGTTGCTTGCTTTCCAGACCCTTGCATTCACCCCCTGTACACGCACAGCCATCCCTAATAGCAGCTCCTCGGAGCAAATCCATCACGACTCTGGTGGAAATTTCTAGTTTGGAAATAAGTGTCAGTTGAGTGCTCGGAAGAGGCCACAACGGCAATTCTTCCAATGGGTTCTCGTGATTGCCCTATCTAGTGGAAGTACCTCCAGCCTGAGAGAACACGGGCCACTTATTTTGAGAGCAAAGCACTTTGACCAGGCTTCTGTAGAATAGCATTGCCTGTTCTCATGAATGACACAATACTGCCCCAAAATCACTGGACTAACATGAAGCATAAGCTCTGAAGGAGCACAGTTTATAAAAATTCAGAAAAATCTGTTCTGTATAACAGAAAATACAGCCTTTATGTCACATGTTACCAAGTGGCTCATGTGGACTGCATGGGTTCTTCTCCACTTACATTGGCCCCCATGAGAAAACATGCTCATACAGGCATGCCTGAGAATCTACAGCAGAACACACCTAGAAGTACTGCCGTGAGACCATAGGAAGTGGATTCTTACCTTTATATATAAGTCATATACATCATTAAAGAAGTTCTTAATTCCATCTTCTTGCCTTACATCATGAAGCATTATAAATCTCATATGTAAAGCAATTAAGAAAAATTTATCTTTCACAAAGGAGACATTTAACATATCCTGAGATAAGCATTTACACCTAATTCCGCATACACTTAAAATGTTTATCTGTACATGAAATAGCAGTGACTCTGTATGAGGAATCATTTTAAAGAAGTAACTGAAGCAGTGAAATTTAGAAAGTATTACCTTTCTGTTTAAGAACTCCCCTATTTGAAAATAATCACCTCTCTAGTCAAGATTATTCTTTTTAAAGCTACACAATTCTGAATGGGGACGACACTTTCAGCAGCATTGCCATGTACCCCTGAAGTTAAAATGACATTCAAGGTTACTTGCCATGTATAACATGTTTCACAACAAATACTTCTAGGATGACCTGTATATGAGATTGAGCCTTGACACTGCATTGTCAAGATGGGTGTGAGGGACACCAAGCATCTTTATCCTTCTTTCTCCTGTCTAGCACTATTCAAGGGTTGGGAACAGAGAATCATGAAAGCTTGCTCCAAGTTATACCTCTTTCCTCTGTTCCAGGTAAGCTCCACATTTCATTAGGCTATTTCAGCTCTTTCAAAAGGAAGAATCCACCTTTCCAACTGGTCCCAGTTTTAAACACCTTCTGTGCCTCTTAATTTACCTTGAAGCTGATGACTCTAACAGTGATGAGCAGCCAGTGAAATCTGTTCCAAACTCATTTTATCTAACTTGTCCCTTTCTGGCAAAAAGATTTACCTATATAAGTATATGGAAACAGAAGAGGAAAGGATATGTCCAGCTGTGACAAAAGCCGAAACAAACCATTCATTAAACTTGTCCACAGTCTTCAGATACATGTTGTTAGAAAGCCACATGTTCTCATCTACTAGGTCAAGAGCAGCATGGGCAATGAACTGGTTGAGATGGCGATGATCATCCTAATGTATTTCCAGAAGACAGAGGATTAGTAATTCAGTGAAAGAAGTGAAATATAAACAATAGTTTGCTCAAGTTGCTAAACAACT
>JBCJKH010039821.1:11503-31690 GCA_039877255.1 Loriculus beryllinus
ACAATAGTTTGCTCAAGTTGCTAAACAACTTGTCATATATACACCATTCTTTTCTGTTACATATATGCCATCCTGTAAGTGAAACTAGTACCTATTTTCATGATACTCAGTTTCAAGAGAAAAAAAAAAAAGTCATAAAAGATCATCACAAAACCAGCCATGAGAGTAGTATAACCAATAAAGCTTGTATTTATGCCTCAGGAATGAATTCAAGCATGAATTCTTTTGTTTGCCAATGAGCAATCTCTGACTGCAAAGTTACTCTACAACAGAGGCCCTCATAAAAGTCGTCTTCTCTGCTTTCCAGTCACCTGGTTTTGTGAAATTTACAGCAATTTAGTACTTTTTCACCATAAGGTCTCTGTCAAATTTGGTAGAAGTTGAGCAATACAATGCTATAATGTTAAACGTAAAACACTGTGTGTTAAAACACTGTAAAATACTACAATGTGTAAAAGTTAGGGGAGAGATGGGGAAAGCAGAGAACTGCAGAGGACAGATACACTGATAAAATTATCACCTAAAGATTCTGGGTTTTAAGGTTATTTGCCTAGAAACATAGGATTGCTTTATTCTTTTGGGATTTTTATTTTTCCTAAGAGCTAGCACAGAAAGGCTTTCTGCAACTTATATTAAATGTATGCTTGCAGATAGATGTAAATTGCACCTCTTCCTATAACGAACATGAATGGCCTTCATAAGACTGATCACAGTGTTTGGCCCCAACACTGCGAGACTTATGTAGGCAAAGAGCCATTTACTTTGCACATGGACTACAACACCAGAGGACACTTGTGAAGAAGAAATGTGGGACTAAACCATATTGTAAGCTTGTATTAGACTGGAAACATAAGTGGTCTTACACTGTTTCTCTCAGTGCACTATGTTTTCCCCCAGACCAAATTTGGCTCAGGGTATTAATAGCTTTTTAAGTTCCACTAAAACACTCCGAGGAAGACACTAAGTAGTGAAGTTTAAGGGGCAAAAGCTCATGCTGATTTACCATGTATGTTATGCAAAACATTTACTTTATCTGAAGTCCATTACTAAGTGCATCTGAACTGAATTCATTCTTAATGGCATGTCTCAAACAGAAGCGACAACTGCCAAAAAATAAATGCCTAATAGTTCTCTTTCACTGTACATCAAGTTTAGATTCTCTCTTAGGAGAAAAATTAGTATTTCAACCTCAGTCAGACAAGAAGCTTACCCAAGCCAAGCTATTTCCAATAGCAGAATGCAGAAAATGAATTTTTCCACTGACATATCCCCCCACACTCATTGATTATGGTCCAACTAGCCTTATGTTAATGGGACACTAGATCGAAAAACAGATGACACCGTGCTGGTCAAAACAGTGGTAGCACAGACTTCAATTTTTGGTCAAGCTCACAGATCCATGGCCTTTTATTCTGCAATTTATTTTTTCCTCAATGTAATATCAGATTTGTTCTTTCCCACTGGAAACGCTACTTACTCAATAGTCTGACATTTCTCATATTTAAAAACTTGTATTTATCAATACAAGCTTTAAACCTTTCTTACTTAAAAGCAAATATGACTAATGAGGACGACTAAAAAATAAGATGATTTATAGCATAAAAAATAAAGGACTAAATAGAGCTTTCAAACATAAGTTCCTCACTTTACCTTATAACTATTTAGAGACCTTAGAGAATTACACAAGCATTAAATTACAAACAGCCATTACAAAAGCTCTACATCCTAAGAGCAATGACCAACTATGACTAGCACATATATTCTTCACCATACAGCATCAAATATTTAAGGAAACGATGTTTTATGAGGAACTAGTATGATCTGACAAAGAACTTTTAAGACACTCCAGAATGCCAGAGTTCTACTCCCTATGACAAAGTTTCTGCGAAAAAGCAGAAAACAGTAGACACTAATAACACTTCAAACAAAATGCTAGCCATGCTTCTAACGCAGCATAAAATTAGAAAAGAAAAAGCATCATAATTACAACATAGGAGTATCACAGAGGAAAAAACACACCTTGGACTCCACTTTTCCAGGAGGCAGAAATTCCATTTCAAATATGGGATTATCATGATGACCAACTATTACAAAGTAGAAACTTCCAGACATTCTCCAAAGTAATGCTCCTTACAAGAAAGAGACAAAACATGCTGATGAGTCTACAAACTCCTAATCCATATGACAGTGCTCTTAAAAATCAGCCAACATGCTTTCTCTTCATAATTACCATAGGCTAAAAAGAGATGAACATTTTCCTAGGTATGTCTATTTATATTCAAATAGGGGGAGAAAACACCCTTACAAAGAAGTTACTACTGCCTAAAAACGCTTACTGTACAACTCACTGATCTATCCCCTGACATCCCTCCCCATGACTTGGACAGCAACGATCCCGTGAAGTAATGCGGTGCATCTGCCTCAGAACCCTCTCCTCGCCTGTCCCTCCCTCAGGGGCCCTACAAACACGCGGTAGGAAGAGGAAGGGTGATAGATGGCAGAGTCCCACAGCCCGAACGGTTGGGTTGGCAGGGACCTTAAAACTCATCCAGTTCCAGTCCCTTCCCACGGGCAGGGACACCTCCCACGAGATCAGGTTGCTCAAGGCCCCTAACCTGGCCTTGCAGTCCCCATCCCGAGCACTCCGGAGCTAGCCGGGACGGTGCACCCCGCCACCGCGTTCCAGCCCCCCGAGGCCCGCTCGGCGCTGCCGTCCCCAGGGGAAGGGCCAGGTGCCGCAGGAGCTGCCTGCGGAACCAGCGGGGGAGGGAGGGAAAGAGGCAGGGAGAAAGGGTCCGGAGAGAAGGGCTGCCTACACCTGCAAGGGCCCACCACCTACCCTGCGACGACCGGCCCGCAACGGCTCCCAGCTGCCTCCCGGAAACGCTCCTTCAGCATCCGGCGCGCCCGTGAGGCCTCAGCGTCCGCCGTGACGCGGTTGCAGGCGGTGAGTCGCGGCGTGCGGCTTGCCCCTCTCGCGGGGCGCGGTGGCTCGGGCAGCCGGCGCCACACGGGGAACGGCTCCCGCCGCTCCTCAGGCAGGAACCGGAGCGTCGAAGCGCAGCGCACGGGAGCGGGCCGGGGCCGGCCGCTCTCCCCGTGGGTAGGGGGAGGCTGCCTGGCGAAGCCTAGTCCTGCTCGAGGGAGAGGCTGGGCAGGTGGGGCGCTCGCTAGCCGTGCGTCGAGCTGGGAGTCAGTAATGCGCCTTTGTGTTTGCCTCCTTGTTTCTGTTTCCTGGTGTTGTAGGGCAGGATGGCTTCGGTTGAAAAGGAGACGCTGTCCCAGGATGAACTCCGGAAAAGGCTCTATCAGACTTTTAAGAACCGAGGTGTACTGGACACACTTAAGGTGTGCTTTATTTTCGGCAGGTGTTACCTGTGATGCGCTGTACTGCTTAACACTGAAAGCAGTAAAAGTCATGCTAAATAAATATGTTTCACCCTCTTCCCAAATGTATTCTTTTTGTCACAGCCAAATTTGTGTTCAGCTTTTTCTGTGGGGGTTAGTCTAGGTCTTTTTCAGGGGGGTTAAAAGTCTGTATCAGGTCTTTGAAGTTTCGTGCTTGATGAAACGAAGTCAAGCAGGGAAGAGAGGAATAAGTGAAAATACAGGATTGGAAAGCGTTTCATAGGGCACAGAGTCTGTTATGTACTGTAAGTAAGCACACTATAGGAATTATCCTCCTAAAATACTAGAGTTCTGTTTTAAAACTGTTTGAGTCATAGAGTCATTTGAGCTGATTTCTTGCTATCTGTTTATTCAGGAGAATCTCTTAAGACTATGGTTGTGCTGAAGAGTGAAGCTTTGTTCTGGTTTGTAGCCTGGGTTTATTTATGGTTACTCTGGCCTTTATATTGTGCTGAAAGCATCCCTCAGATTATATAGCTCTTACTCTTCTTGATTTATAGGCAGCAGTCACACCTTTTCTTCAGGATTGTGTTGTACAGTGCTAAGCAAGTTGAGGGGCAGTAGTCTCATTGCTGGTTACCCCAGCAGTCCTCTGCATCACTTTGAAGTCTTTCACTCTTGCTTTAAAGGAATTAGATTGTGATTGTTATAAGCTTTACAGACAGAGTTCAAAATTATGTTAATTTTTTCTCATTTTTGTGAGAGTCTGTGGATGGCTGCATATATCTCTTGTTGAAGCACATTGCATTTAGAATGTTTGTCATTAAGTGATTGTTACAACCACATCTCGCTTATCTGAAACAAGAAATCTCTTGTGTTACAGCAGACATTTGTATCAGGCTTTAAATGCTGTAATGTATTTCATGCAATTTCAGTTTTATGCTAGTCTTTAAAAGTCATCTCTCTGCCTTTTTTTTTTTTTTTTGAAGTCTTGATCTTTCTGTACTTTTGTACACATCTTTATGTCACCAGCAAAATTTTTAGCTCCTGCTTTTCATGTCAAATTCATTAGAGTTAAAAAGAAATAAATCTATATTGTAAGAATGCCATTGATAATCTTATGGCAACTTGTTTTTCCCTCAGAGATTTCCATACAAAGCTTGCAGTTCTTGAACCATTTTGTGGCAAGCTATTTAAGTCTGTTTTCCTGCTTCATTTTCCTTGTATAGAAGAGTATACAGTTTTAGTTTTTCTGAGCTGAAGGATTAATGCAGTTATGGATTCTTACTGATTTCTTATGGATTCTTATGGATTACATCTTCTGATGAGAGTGCTCTCAAATTTCTTGTGGTCTTATCTGTTTCTGCTTGTAAGAGGCAGGGTGGAGATATGGAGCTGTAGGTATGCTGAATGGCCAACATGTAAACAACTGATTTCTGACTTCCTTTCCCATAGTAGGGGTGGTGATTTAGCCCTATGTTTTCCATCTGTGCTTTGTCACAAGATGTGCAAGATGTTGCTGGTCTCAGTTGTTTTTGAGACAATATCATCTCTGTCTAAGTTGACTGAAACTGGACAAGTTCAGAAATTAATAAGGAGAACATTTTTTCAGTTGTCTTAATTTCTGCTGTCAGCCTCATTTCTGTAGAAAGCCATGCTAAAATATCAGGCTGGTCTGATGATTTAGATTTCTTAAGTTTTGCTAAGTATTTTGTCCTGTAAGATGCTACTTCTTTAATCATCTTTGTCACTGTTGCATACCTACTGTTGAAAGCTTAAAACAGTGGTTCTGTTGTAATCTTCTAGTACACTATAAACAGTTTCTGTCATTATATAATAAAAATCATACATCTTCTTTTTGTAGGAGGGAGACTTTCTGATTCCTTATTATTTTTTTTTGTTCTGTTGTAATTTTATAGAATGCAAATAATGAGTAGAAAATGCTATTTAATTATTATTAGTGCCTGTAGGGTTTTTAAACTAATACTCTTGCTTCCCTGTGAAATTTGTGTTAAAGACATTGAATTTCATGTTTATTTTCCTATCTGCTTTTGTGATGGTATTCACAGCTTCTCAATATGAGACTCAGAATAGGGCTAGTGGGTTTTCCAGGTACTCCTGAAACTGAGCCCACATCAGGCTTTAAGCCAGTGAGAAGGAGAACAGGAAGGCAGTGATCTAAAACTGAAGCTGGGGGTACTAGAGTGGAAGTTATGTGAGTTCTTGACAGAACAATGCTTCTTTTCAGTTCTCCATTTGATACATTGTGAGGGAAAGTCAAACTTCAGTGTAGCCACTGTTGTGATGTTTTGAAGAAAGGCAAAGTGTCCCAAGCACTGTTCTGCATTTTGTCAACTCTGGTCTGCTCATTTCTGTTACATAGGTTGTAATGTAACTTGTACAACTAGTATGAGACTCACTGTGAATTTTGAAAAGTAAAAACTCATTAAATAACATGTAAACTGAGATTATAATGTCTTTTCTGTATCAGACACAGCTCCGAAACCAGCTAATCCATGAACTAATGCACCCAATTTTAAGTGGAGAACTTCAGCCACAGGCTGTTCCAAGTGAAGGGAGTTCACTTTTGATCACCGCTTCTAACAGTCTGGTAGCAGATCATCTACAAAGATGTGGCTATGAGTATTCACTTTCTGTTTTCTTTCCAGAAAGTGGTTTAGAAAAAAAGAAGGTAAGTTCAGTAATTTGCCTCTTCTAAGACTTCTGTGAGCTTTGCGTTCTGGGGGTTGTCATAGTCCAACATAATTAAAAAAAATTAAAAAAATCCCTTTTTTATGATAGTGAAATACAAACACAAGTGCAGCTTCTGATTATCTCTATAAAGGATTTCTTTGTTCAGGGCCGTTTTCGTAAATGGTGGCAATAAGCTAATGATGCTATTCTGGAGAGAGACAGCACAAGCCTCTTAAAATTGCACTTGCTTCACCCATAGCCACAGTCTGACATGACTGTTTGTGAGACTGTGTGACGGAGCACTTGAGGAACTGATCACTACTAAAGCTAACTTCTTGTTTGGCCATTCAGTTTCCTGAAAATGTGATTCATGGTCAGTTTAAGCTGTTTTGCCTAGAATCTGTGGCTCAAAAGTACAGTCCCTGCCCTGTCTCTGTTTCTCCTTTATGAGTATGTGATGGGGTGAAGCTGTTTCTAACTGAAAATTAATTTTTTGACCTGGTGAGTGGTTAGTAAGCTCATCTGACTGGTGTGATAAATCAAGAAAAGGGGCAAGAAGAGTAGCAAAAGCATGTATTCAGGGCGGGGAAGAAACTAATCTATCTCTTCTCACAGCTTCAGTTGATCATGTAACTACATGCTGACTGCTGTATGTCTTGGGTGGTGGGAATAAGTAAATGAAGTACCAGAATGGCAGGCCACTGAAAATTGTTTTACAAGGTGATAAATAGATCTTTCTTGAACGGAAAACATTCTACAAATATAAAATAGTGCCTATTACGTATTTGAAATTATTTTAAATTAGTTAACGTTTTCTAAATTACCCTCTCCTCCTTCTCTCCCCCTTCCTCCTCCCCCCCTCCCCGCCCAAGCTGTGGACTGTGCAAGATCTTCTCCAATTCATGAGGATCAATCCAAAGTCCAGTCTTTACAAATCACTGGTAAAGTTATTTTGATTTTGAAAATAAGCTTAAATTACAGTGGTGATGAAGTAGACTGTCTAAAACATCTTTTATTTTTTACAGACTTCAGAATCTCGGAAGGACAATAAAGGTACAAGATGTTTATACATGATGAAGACAAGGATAATTGTATCAGCTTCCTTTTTATTAAGATGCAAGCAATAAAAATTCAGATTTCTTGAGTATATGTTGCTATGGAGTAATGTGGATTCAGTCAGATTTTGAAACTTGCAGTACACCAGAATTATGAGTATTATATTTCAGGATAACCCAACTGCTATTTGTGGTATTGAATTAAATCTTAACATTCACCTAAAAAATAAATGACTTGAGCAGATACATGAAAAACATCCGTAATCAGATAATGCTCTTGAAGCTCTTCACACTAACTTTGGCAAGCTCAGACTTTGGATTGTGTTTGTAACTGTTTGTATTAGCTTGCTAATGTACTTCAAAAGCTAGTTAAAGATTTCATTGACTTTCCATTTTTTATATAAGAAATAATTCTTATATTTTTATAATGAAATCTAGCTATATTGTATAGCCTAAGGTATCTTGAGCTTCAGAAATCCTGTTACATATTGACCTCATAATCAAAGTAGTAAAAATCTGCTCTCTCAAGTGATCTCGGAAATTAGAGATAGAGACATGAGTTATGGGAAAAGGACAACTTTTACAGGGTGAGGTGGACTGGATTATGCTTATAACAAAATCTTAAGATCTTACTAGTACTGCTTTTTGCTTAAATACTTGGTTCTTTCCATAAACTGAATAGGTTTTCTTGTACAGTTATGATGGTTTCATTAATTACAGTCTCAAATTTAGTTTTGATATGAAATCAGACATAACTAATATATTGGGTCTTGACAGGTTTTCTTATGCAGATTTTAATTGGGCTTACAGAGCATCATCTAAGCAAGGAAACTCATGACATAGAAACTCAGACAAACTCAGTGCCTCCTTACAGAGAATCTCTTGGTAAGTTTTGGTAAGACTCTATGCATAAGTCTCCCCAGATATTTCATATTGATAAATGGTATTGATTTATAAATTCTATTAATTATATTCATTCATTGCTTACTCAAATGCAGCCTGAAGTAGTTATCAGTAAAAGTCGTACCTGTCACTAATATGTTGATTTTTTTTTTAACCTTTCTTAAAATAGGGCCAAAGTCCTGTAATGATTATTAATTTTTTAATTAAATGTTTTCTTAGGCATTTACCTAACACCTGTAACATCTTAGATAGATTACAAATGTTATGTGCTGCATTATGTTCTGAAAAACGTAATTGCAGGTGAGTGTCTTGCTTCCCTTCCTACAGTAGTGTTTCAGTGACAGGCATATATCGGGAGTTCTTGTATATTACATGCTATTAGGATGTATATGCATGGTATTAGTAATAAAAACCACCTTAACGTTGCATGCAGAAGAAAATTCTTCTCCATTCATGATAAAGAGAGTGAATGACTATGTAATAATACCACAAGTAGTGCTTACACAGCTAAGTGCCTCCTCCAGTATACATGTTGTGCGGCACAAAGCTGATAAATGGTATTTCTGTGCTGCCTCTGCTTCAGTACCACACAGGTTTGTCTTTCTATGACAGTGCTATTTAGGTAAATTAAGGAACTTCCTACAGAGAGACAGGTTCCTACAGTCTTTGGAAAGATAACTATGGTGTCTTAAGTTATGATGGATATGTTGCTCTTTTTATAGCTGAAAAGCTTCAACTGATTGATGAAGAGTTTGCAGACTCTTATCCCTGGCATCAGAAATACGAATCTTTAGGAGCTAAACTTCATGAATATAGAAAAGAAATAGAGAAGCAGTTTCAAACAGAAATGTGTCAAAAGGTATAACTCTGGTCATTGAATTTCGGAGAGACATTTGTTAATTTTTACTTTGCACGTTACAAAGTTTTAAAGCTTAATGTAAATTGAAAGAAGAAATCTAATAATGAGTTACAACAGACACAAAAGGCTAAGTTAATCCAATATTAGTTATTATTTTGATGACATTGCATATGTATATTTTCCATTCCTTTTTCTTTTTTGAATGTGCACAGAATGCTAAGGTTTTTGTTCTGATGTTAATTTGTAACACAACTTCTTATTTTGATTGTTGTAATTTGGTAAATTATATTTGCTCTTTGATTTTGGTTTATAGAGAAATGTTTACTCTGCTTAGTCATACTATCACTTTTCTTTCCCAGTTAAGATTTTGAAGCTTGAATTTCAGTGTAATGCATAGCAACTGAGAAGTGTGACTTGCTGCTGTGTAGCTTGACAGATAGTTAATTTTTAATAGTGATGAGAATTTACATACTATTTCAAAACATTACACAGAAACACTAAAATCATAACAGACAATATTATGAATTCTGTTTTTTTTCTTTTATTTCTGAAATTGAAGACAGCTCTTTTAGAGAATTTCTCTTTATTTTGTGACTAAAATTAATTTTTTTTTTGTGACATAAGCCCTCAATAATCCTTATCTCTGAAAAATGGAGCAGAAGAATATACTTCAGTTGATTTAAATATGGATTTTTTCCCCCTTAAACTCCTGTCAAAATAAATACTTTATTTGCTTAGAAAAAAAATTAAATTAACTGCCGTAGTTCATTCAAATGTGGTATTTTTTCCCAGTAATTTCTGTCAAGATTAATAGTCAATTTGGATATAGAAATGATACTCTGATAATAAGTTACAATTCCTAGACACGTTTTTAAAGGCATTCATCTACATATAAACTGTTTGATGAAATCAGCTGAGTCATATTTATTCAGGTAGACTAGTAGAAGGATGGGCAGTTAAAATTGACGGAAACTTCCTGTTCCCTTTGGTCTTTATTCCCCAACCGGCACTGCCTTTTCAGCATGTAAAGCATGTTCATTTGTGTGTCATTAAGTTTGTCTCTGTTTAAGCAAAGTAGTTGAAACAAAGGAGATTGGAATCTTACACAGTTATAAATAATTTCTAAGTTCAATTATCTTTACACAGATTCCTTAGCAGTGTGATGTGAATTACTGTAACACGTTTCTAAACCAGTTTGTGTCTGTACAAGTGATACTGTACTGTCTCACCGTTTCTTTTTTTTTCCCAAATTTTATGCTTACAGATTAGACATTCCTACTGTGCTTTTTCCTTTCTGTAACCTTGTTTTCTTCAATCTGATAATTTTTCTATCATTCTCTTTTTATTATATTGGTTGTTTTTTTTTTTCTCATCTTTTCTCTTGTATGTTTGCTTTCCATTTTCTTCTAGCTTTTTATTATAATTCTTTATAAACACTTTTTTTCTTGCACATACGTCGCTTCACACATTGTACGGACACATGTTCCCTACAATTCTTCTGTGTAGTTGCCAGATGCATGTTTTCCTGTTTGTATGCATTTACTTTTTTTTTTTCTGTTGTGCTAAGAAGTCTGTGAATCATGTCTTTTGTTTCTGTAACCCTCTTTTTATGGAGTTCTGCATGTATTTTTTTACATGTTCAGAAATTCTTTTGTGTCCAGATGAATTTCTGTTGTTCTTGAGCAATTTGTGATGGGTTTGCTTCTGCCATTTCTTGCATAATCAGTCAGAAGTGATTCTTTGGGAAAAGAGCAAGAATAGAGACAGTATCAGAGGAGGAATTAAAGAGTGTGGCCATGCCTTAATTGCAAGCAGAGTACAAGACCTGCAGTGTGTTCTTCATAGGTTTCTGTTCTGCTGTTGTCTAAAGCTATTAGTTTTGTGTAAGATCTGCTTTGAGATTTCAGATAAATGCATGGAAAGTATGTGATACGTGCAAATAGTATGTGCTGCTAAGATATCTTTATCACAGTAATTTATTTTCATTGAATTATAATTTCATAATAAGACTTTCTAGGTGAAATTTAGAATTGTCTGAGGAGGGATTGTCTTTGTCGATTTGAAGATGGCCCTACTTAACCCTGTCTTCCTCTTTATGTAAAAGCTAGAGCATTTTAAAGAAGTTGAAATAGCAAAGATTAAGATGGAGGAAAAAGCACAGACCCAGAAAGAAATCTCCAAGTTGCGTCATGAGCTAGAGAGAGCACATCAAGCAAAGGCTGAAGCCTTGATTTCTCGTGAAAAGAATGCTATTGAGAGGCTTCAAAAGCAGCAAGAGGTGAAGTTCCAAATGTTTTTTTCTTAATCTAGTACAAAATGATTCAGGGAGCTGCTTAACCTGTCCTTTTATCTTTGGGAGATTTACCTTCAGCTTTTAATTGGCTTATTAATAAAAGCTTTGAATTTACTTGTACTCTCATAATTAGGGGAATGCATTTAGCAACTGCAAGAATGAGTGTAGGCTGGAAAAGGAACAGTTCTGCAAGTTAGTATGGAAGGATTTAAATGTAATAAATACTTTAAAATCTGTTTTAATAAGTTGAATGTTGCATTTAGTTGTACTATAAATTCTTTTAGCTCAGAAGAACACCAAACTAAATTGAATATGTAGACTGTATGGTATGCATATGCCATTTCTTTGTGTCATTATATGTTGTATATTATTAATAGCCACTGTCTTTACTATAAACTGTCATCTCAGTTTGGTTTTTTGAACGCTTTTTGTTCATGAGTTCCTCTATTGGGCTGTTAATTCTTGGTGTTTAGCCAGAGCAGTAACTGTTACTGCAGCACACAATAATTTGTATATAGTTCTAAATGTCTTCTCCCGATTTCTATTACTTTTCAGTTTTTGGAGGAATAGTTTGATTGCTGTTCTGTTTCCTGTTTTCCTAGCCATTTCCCTGCTCTCAGCAGTAGACCTCTGTGTGCAAATTGTAGCCATCCACAAGTGCTAACCACTTTTTTGCTATGTTGTGGTGGTGTGTTTTTTTTGTTTTATTTTGGCTTTGCTTTCGGTTTCCCCCCAGCATGGGAGCATGGTGTTAGTTAACAAAGCAGTCATGCAGGTCTCTCTATATATTATTATCTATGTTGATGGAATCTACCATTGTCTTCCTTCCAATCTGAAAATTAAACATCTTACCACTATGATATGAATTGTATTCATGGTGATGTCCTTGGAAGTTTA
Source organism: Loriculus beryllinus (assembly GCA_039877255.1). NCBI lineage: Eukaryota > Metazoa > Chordata > Aves > Psittaciformes > Psittacidae > Loriculus > Loriculus beryllinus. The sequence goes on from JBCJKH010039821.1 coordinate 23,553, forward strand.
CAAGAAGACCACCTATTTTATGCTGTCAATCTTCTTCTGCGAGCATGAAATTAATTCAGTAATTAAAACAAAAAAAAGGGTTACTAGGTCAACATATTTGTCCCGTATCATGTATGAATATCTGGTTGGTCTTGTTGGTGCAACTCACTTCATTTACCTGGAGACTCTTAACATAGACCAGGAGCTCTACTGAGTTGAAGTATATTTAAACTAAAGGTAGGAAGTCGTTTAACCCTTTACTAAGATAACTTTAAGACCAGGCAATATGTCTTGACAAACCGCTCTGTTTTTGCACCAGGAGCAGCAGCTACGTCTTTCAGCATTGTCAAATGCCCATGGCTGCAAACTTGATATGACCACCCATATGGCAAAATCATAATTGTATTCTTCTTAGGCATTTATTATTCCTTTGGAAAGAAATAATGACCTGTATGCTAAGAAGATATGTGGAGTTTGGTATTAGCATATTCATCACTTGGAGAATCCCTTTTACGATATGATTTCTGTAAATTAAGCTACAAACATGGAAAGACTGCTGGTTTACTCAGTTTCAGTTTTAAATCATGCTTTATCAGGGCGTTTTGGCATTTGCTTTTTCAATTTTGTTTTTATGTGGATCATACAAAACTATTGTTTATTTTAAAAGAACTCAAGTGTTTTGAACATGTTCATCATTGTTATTTTTTTAACTTTTTTTTTTTTTAAAGAAGTTTTAATCTATTTCTTAAAAGGAAAGTGTTTACAGGTAGACTGTAGTGACTCTATCCAAACCATTTTTATTCAGGATAAAAGCAGATCAGGAATTAAAAAAAAAATTACAGTTGATCCTAGAGCTTACTTTAAATTATGACTAAATAACATTTATTGGAGTAAGACCAGTTCCTGAAGGATATCTTTGAAAGTTTGAATGTCTTAAACAGTAAATACCTGTATGAAGTAAAAATAGAAATAATATTTTCTGATTTAGATAGAAGCAAAGGAAGTATATGCTCAGAGACAAAGTCTACTGAAAGATATTGAAGTCATAAGGACCAGAGAGGCAGAACTGAAGCAAAGAATTGAGGCATTTGAAGTGTAAGTTGCTGAAAGGCATATATAATGCTAAATGATGCTATTGTCCTTTTTCTGGAAAGCATGCTTCAAGATGTTGCTATTTCTGTGACATGGAAATAGATTACATATCCCAGAAGTTATGTTTTGTATTTTGAGCAGTATTGTGTACTGTCTCTGTTAGCAGGGATACCCCATAAAAAAGTTGATTTAGGGTTTTTTTTTTCTATGACACCTCATCCAACCAAACCAGTGCAACATCACATTGGAGGCAGTGAAACAGATGTTCGCTTTGAAGTGCTTAAATTAAAAAAAAAAAGCAAAAAAAGAAGCAAAATATCCTTACTGTTTTTTTGTTTGTTTGTTTGTTTGTTTTGAACTTGTCCTTAGTAAAATCATTTTGCTTTGGTTAAATTAAAAAAAATAACCATTTGTAGATAGGTTTTCAGTACTACTTGGTGTTATTATTTTGTCGTCTGGCTTTTGTAGCAAAATGAGTATCCCGCTAACAAAAACTTGGTTTTTTTTAACAGCCCAGCAGAGGGTGCTGATAGAATAACATGCTTAGCGCTATCTCCTCCGAAGCATTTCTGTTGTGGGAAACTGAGCTAGGGTTAACCCGGGTTAGCTGCATAATTGATTGGTACTGGATTTTAAATAGGGCAATTTAATTTCTGTCACATCTCCTTGTTCTTAATGAATTACTGTGACAGATTCTGATGATAATTTTAAATTGCTATAATGTCCCAAGCAAGCGCATTACCCTTTGATGTCTCTACGTGTTCTTAAAAAGACAAACCAAATCAAAACAAACCCCCAGACTAGTTTCGGCTCTGTAACTGGTCATTGTCTGCATATTTATGGATATTTCAGCTCTCAGAAACTTCAGGAAGAGAAAAATAAGGCTATTGATGATGCACTTCGACGTCGGGAGGTTGCTGTGAAGAACATAGAGGACACATATGACCAAAAGCTTAAGACAGACCTCTTAAAGTAATTTTTTCTTTTGTTTCTAATAGGACACATGCTACTTCTTGTGAAAATAGAATAACAAATTCTGTAGGATTTCATTTGACAAGTATAGCAAAGCAAGGACTTCGAAAAAGGCAGTCATTTTTGTTTTAATCAGCTTATATTTTTTCTTAGTTTAGCTCTTTGCTAGTAAAACAAAATATTCTGTCAGGTTCAGAAAAAGCTTGCTATAGGAAATAATTCTCTTTATTATATACTATATTATGTTGCAGTTTAAATTCTATGTTGCTGTCTGGGAAAGAGATGTGACAGTTGCATGTTTAGAGAGAAGGATTTGAAGCAGTATTAGTGTCTTCTTTTAACCAGACTTAAAACAACTGACCACTTTACAAATGCAGAGAAGACATGGGAGGAAATTAGCATTAAAGAGATAGAGGTTTCTTGGAAAAAGGGTGAAAGGCACACTAACTCACTGTACAGACAGATTGGCTCTTAACCCATCCCCATTTTTGGAGAGAGATTCTCTCATATAGATGACCCTGTTTTATTTATCACCATCTGCTTGAATATGGTTTAAACAATTTGTTTAGAAATGCTCTTTGAAAGCTTAAGACATCATCTGTGACTGCTTTTGAGGTGTTGCAGTGAGTATACCCTTCAGGTATTGGTGAAGTCTGTGCTAGAAATACCATACCAAGGATTGTGCTCCCCAGTTCAAGAAAGTCATGAGGAAAGTGGGGGTGGTCTACTAGAAGGCTGACATGATAGTACTGGAACTGTCAGATGTGACTTCTGAATTCATATGGCAGGGACTGTAAATTGTGTCTTAGGAGCTTCAGCTTGGACATGGGGGAAAAAATTTCTGAGAGGATAGTGCAGCATTGGCACAGGTCATCCAGGGAGGTGGTGGAATATGCATTCTTTGAGATTTTTAAGACTTTGGTAGGAAGAGCCACAGGTGACTTGCTCTTGAGCTGGTGGGAGTCTTGCTTTTTGGCAGGTGGTTGAATGAGGTGATTGGCAGGGCCCTTTCCAACAGTTTCAGTGGGCCTTCAGTAGCTGATTTTGCCAATAAATAGTTGTGTGATTATAGTTTAGTCTTGGAAAGCTAGAATTTACACAAATGCACACACGTGTGTACACACATGCTTTGGGAATCACAGGATTACTAGGATTGGAAGGTACCTCTGGAGATCATCTAGTCCAGTCCCCCTGCCAAGGTGGGGCCACCTAGAGCAGGTTGCACAGGAACATGTCCAGGCGTATTTTTAATGTCTTCAGAGAGGGAGACTCCACAAGTCCCCTGGGCAAACTGGAATACATAATTCTTTTTACTTCTAGATATCAGCTTGAATTAAAAGAAGAGTACATAACCAGAACCAATAAAGTTGCTGAAGATGAGAAAAAAAATAAAGGTAACCATCTCTCTGAGATTAGTAAGGTAGCTGTTTTATCTCTAGAGATTTTACAAACAGGTATCAAAACACTGTTATTATTGAACAGTCACAGTGTTTGGTAACAGTGGGATAACTGACAGAAAAGCCATCAAAATAGGTTTTGAAAACATGTAGCAGGTTCCAGTGACAGGTCAGCAATTCCTTACTGTTCAGAATGCAGTGGGAACTGTGAGCTGTTGCTTCACGCAGAGGCTGGAAAGCATCCCTGCTTTTTAGTTTCCCATCTCCTTCTGAAGTCCTACTAGCACATTCATTCTCTAATTGAACTCTTGTACAGTCTGGTACCATACCCTTGAATGGTTGCCAGCTTCTACATTTATTGTGCACAAGATGTTTAATTGGAGCTTGAGGAAGAGAGCTGGGGCAGATTACATGTTTAGACTTTTAATTTAGGGGCATGTGAAAGAAATGGTATATCATGTGCATGTGAATTTGATTTACTTAATTCTAAAGGAGTATATGTATGCATATGAATATATTCACACAGTGTGATTTACTTAATCTTGGAGGAGTGTGTATAACATAGTCATTTTTATGTGTTGAATTAAATTGAATGTTGGGCTTAGCAGCTTAAACTCTTTTTGCTGACACAGTTTTTTTTACTGTAATGCTCTACTAATTTTAATTCAGCATTTGTAATCCTCCCTGCAGAGAAAGCTTTGCTTTTGCATGAAGAAGCTGTTGCTGTTAATTCCAAAAAGGAAGAGCTCAAGCAAGCTATATCACGCACAAAAGAGCTTGAGGTAACTGTAAACATGAATTTAAATAAGTTGTATTATAGTTACTGCATTTGAGCTATATTAAAAAAAAGAAATTGGGAAATAAAAATAGTTCTTAAGTAGTACAGCAGTTCATAAGCTTCTAAACTGTTCTTATCTACAGCTGGATTTGGAGTCAGTGACGGCCCAGGTTCTGTTGCTAAATAAACAGAATCAGTTGTTGACAGAAAAACTCAAGGAGTTGTCAGACTATCCTTTGCTGAAGGAAGAGAAATTGGAGCTTCAAGTGCAGAATAAACTCCTTAGGCAACAGTTGGATGAGACTCGCAGTGAAAACCAGCATCTTCGAGACAGTCAGTGTGAATGATTTAGTAATTTTTTTTGTTTGTTTCCCTACAAGTATTTGTTTAGAAATAGTTTTCATTACAATCCATTCTTTGTGTTAGGTTTACTAGTGGTTTGCAATAAATCCTTGCTAATGTTTGTGTAAAATGAAACAGTCCTTGATATTAAAATTATTTCCTTTAATATGCGTGTATAGTAGAAATCCTGACTTGTTGGCTATAATATGAAGAATATCCCTTTCACCCTTTCAAAAAAGCAGTGCAATATTTCTAACCATAGCATTAGTATGGGTAGTAGTGGTAAAAGAACATTGCATTGTTAATTTGAAGTGCTTGCCTGACTGTAGCTATAAAATACCAATTATTTTTAATGTGCATTTGAGATTATGGGAAGATAGAGATGTACCCCCACTTATGCAAGGTAAGGATGTACATTTTTCTTCCAGAATAGGATAGTCTGGGTCTAGTTCTTAGATGACCACACCAACAAAAATTTCCATCCTTTGAAAAGGAAAAGATCCCCAAGTATTTTATTCAGACAAAGCCTTGTTATGTTCCTAAAAACAAATCAGTTGGACATTTTGAAGGGGGTATCATGTAGAAAAGTACACAATTAACTCTTTTACAGCTGACTGTCAGGTATGTTTCTTTCTGGGTAGAGTTATCCCAGCCCTCAGCCGAGCATCTGGCCTGCCAAGTGGAGCTGAGGAGAGTGGAACATTCTAAGAAGCTGGCACTGGATGAATTTGAAAGTTATAGGCAGACTTTGGAAAAGCAGCTACAAAGTGAGGTAAATTATTCTTCCTAAATAATTGGAATTCTTTCTTCTTCGTGTCATCTTGTTCATCTTTATCTATGTACCTGTGCAGGCCGTTTATATTTTGTTTGGTTTTTCTTTTTTATACTTTGTTCTTATGTAAGCAACTCTAAAGAAAACAAACCAAACTTCACCAAAAAATTACTCCAAAAACCCCAACCAACCCAACATAATCAAACTAAGTCTTTTCAAGTTGTTAAGTTGCCAGTACTGACTTTCACTAGGATACTATGTGTATATGGTTTGACTGGACCTGAAAAACATTTAGGAATTAGTATTCAGACAGTTGAGATTACTCTTTTTATTTGAATTACGCTGATTTTGTTTTCTCTTAATCTTCTATAGGTTGAGCGTTGTGCTCAATTAAAGGCCCAGCTGTTAGACTCCGAAACTACTGTCAGGAAGTTAAATGTGCAGGTTGAAGAACTGAAACTGCAGGTGAAACAAACACAGGCAGGTTTGTGTCTTACACCAGAGCAGTCCTTTATGAGAAGTTCACTTACCTAACCAGTGTAAGAATTTCTGAAAGCTTAAAGAACCTGCAGTTACATAGAACTAATACAGCACCAGTGAGTGGATTTCAAGTTTAAAATAAAAATCTATTTAAAAGTCCAATTTAAAAAGTACACTTAACTACAAATTAAAAACTCACATACAGGAAGAAAGAAAAACATTCCTCCTTGAGTACTTGCATGTTTTTCTTACTTGTTTTTCCTCAGCATAAACACATTAATGTTTATTGATAACATAATCACTGTTTTCCAGGAGGCGAGTTGTGTTTTAGTGCATTTTGATTCTTGAATGTTTGTAATAAGAATAACCAATTTGAAACTGTATTGCATACCTCTCGAATTTAAGTCAAACTTTTGAGCAGTTGTTGTCAAGGCTAATCACTTATGCACCTTGTGTGGGCATTAGAAAGAGAGAGGCAAAAGCCTAAATTGCCTAAAGCAATTCATTCTGCTGAAGAAATGCCAATTCTAAAGATGCCTATGTCACATTGCTAATATCAAGTATGACAAATACAATTTGGGGATGTATATTTAATTTTAAAATTCTTCAATGATTGCACCATAGTTAGGTATATTTATACTTTATATTATTTGATAGACCAACATGTGCATTTTCATATATGGTAAAAGTATTGGTACCGTTTGAAATTGGAAATTTGTTAGTGTCAAAATAGCAAGTATAAATTTTAGTCAAATGCCTAAGGTACTGAAAAGACTTTTATTTTGCATCAGAGTTAAGGATGTCATTGAAGAACCATTTATGTAGAATAAAACCAAAGCTGTTGATTTACTGAGAAAAATACAGCCCGATAGATTGGTCTTTTGAGCTTGTTGAGGTGTAAAAGTGCACGCCAGGAAGCAGACAGCCCCAGAATGTTCCATTTAACTGACAGTTGTTGAGAAATAGTTAAGAACACGCACAAACAAACAAACTCAAAACAACATTATCTATTTATTGTGTTGGTTTTCTCCACTTCTTTTTTTTTTTTCTTTTTTTTTTTCTTATTTAAATAGAAGGAAACTGTTAAGACTTGTAGCCTGCCCTGTATCCCTCATGCTTTAACAGCATGATTGGGTTTTATGTGTCCGAAGTGGTGACATTTTTGGTTTTATTTTTCATTTAAGCATAATTTAAGAAATAACATTGTAGAGTGCACACTTTATGTAGTTCTACATGGAAGAATTCTATATTAAAAAAAATCAGTTATTATTTGCAGCTGTGCAGCTACATTAAAAATACATTTAAATCAACCCATTAAATTCTCAAAGTTAAGCCAGTTCCATGTAATAGTAATTTTGATCAAATTGGAATTTGAATGCCATGTTTGACTTTTTCTGTTTTGTTATCGTCTCCCTCTCTCACTGTTTGCTGTCACTCACTTTCATTGCTATCATTTAGCTCTGGAAAATGAAGTGTATCGGAATCCAAAGCCTTCACTTGTTGATCTCTCTGTCCTTGACTTCACTGGTGACAGAGCTGTACCTCATGATATTTATGTGGATAGTGCATTCCTGAAGGATCAGGTTATGACTGATGCCATGAAGGTAAATGTTGTTCCAAGAGCTGGCTATTGGCAGCAGCTACAGCCACACAGTGCTTCTGTGGATTCTGACCTGGAGTGTATGGCACAAACCCGGGCTAGAATAAAAGAACTACAAAAAGAGGCAGAGTGTTTGGAAGAAGCCTACAGGAACTACCGACGCCGTGTCATGCAGGATGCAGCTGCAAGCGGAACACTGAGAAAAATGCAGTCTCCTTTACTTCTAGAGTGTGCTACGAGTAGACCACCCTTGTCTGCCCAGCATGAAGTTCTTGAGGATAATCCTAGGTCCCAGCATTCCCCTCTGAGCAGTCCAAGAGGTGAAAAAGACATCAAAAGAACTGGGTTGGTCGATGTCTTTAAAAATCCCTTAACACCACCACACAGAAGAACGTCTGTTTCAAGATGCCTTTCTTCTACTCCTGTTTCCAAAGTGGAAAGAGATCTCAGTAACAAGAAAGTTTCAGATGGTAAGTCACGATGAGGGCAGGCTGAGAGCTGTGGTTTTTCAGCCTGGAGAAGGGAAGGCTCTGGGGAGACCTTATTGTGGCCTTTCAGTACTTAATGGGAGATTATAAGGAAGATGGGGATAAACTTCTTAGCAGGGCCTGTTGCAATAGGACAAGGGGCTTTAGGCTGAGCAAGGGTTTAGACTACATACAAGGAAGAAAATTTTGACAGTGAGGGCAGTGAAACTCTGGAACAGGTTGCCCAAAGATGTGGTAG